>JACCIY010000814.1:0-34108 GCA_025506505.1 Flaveria sonorensis | reverse complement strand
CGGAGAGGTCCCGTGAAAATCGAGCATTTGTGAACCGTCAACATTACATAGTCGTTGGAAAGTAAAGAAATTTAACTCTAGATCTTATAAACATCAACTTTCAACTTATTATTTTCACATCAATTTCAATTATTCACTCCCATATTCTAGCTAGCCATCTTTTTCGCACCAAATGATATCCATCCCTCATTTTTCATCAGAGTTCGTCCTCATCATCAACTTCCGTTGATTTATCTAACATGAAAATGAGTAACTTTTTGTTTCTCGTTGTAATTGCTATTACCTTGTTAAATTCTTAGGTTCAAGATGCTAGGGGTATTAAAAAATATCCGAATCCGAAAATCCGAATCCGAAATATCCGAATTTTCGGATATCCGAAAATTCGGATTCGGATTCGGATAGTGATTTTCAAAAGTTTCGGATATTCGGATATCCGATTATCGAAAACTAAAAAGTATTTTTTTATTTTTTTAAATTTGAGACATATTTTTACTTTATATTGAGATTTTTTAGTGTATATTGAGACTTTTATGATATGAGTTGGTTATTTATATTATTTTTATAATAGCATAAGTCTAATTATTATAAAAAAAAAAACTAAAAAATAAAAAAATAAAAAAAATAAAAAAATGAATTTCAGATATCCAAATCACTATCTGAATCCGTATCCGAAATTTCGGATATCCAAACTTTCGGATACGGATACGGCTAGTGATTTCTACTATCCGAAATTTCGGATATCCGACTTTGAACACCCCTACAAGATGCCGTATGTTCAAGAACTTATATAAGAAGATACTATGAAAAGGTACATAATCATTTAGTGACAGATCACTTCTCTGATTCTTCAATATTTTAGTGAATATATGTTTAGATCCAGTTTTGAATGCGCAAAGAATTATTCTTATAATTAGTTGGTGAAATAATCGAGTTTATAACTGATAAATAAAAATATAAATATAAATATAAATGAATATGAACAATATAAACAAAAGAATGAAAATAAACAAAATAAATGAACGTAATGAAGCAACAAGTATTCATATTTTTCCGTTTAATTAAATAAAAAAAATTGTTCTACATTGAACGATCATGAATATATTTAATTCAAAGGTAGGTTGATTTAGAGGAATTTTAAAAGGCATTAATGTAAAATTGGAATCTAAATCTAAACCTTCAATCAAAATTTTTAAATTTTATTAAACTAGTCAAGAGTAAGATGTTTGTTGGGTGTCAACCAAAGAGGATGATACACGTAATATAAGTTCTGCTACAACATAGATTAATTTTATCTACAACTAACAAAAACTGAAACATACTAGAAACATGTTATGATGTTTCAAAAATTATCTTGAACTCAAATCTGTTTTAAATGTTTAAGTTTGTATCATGTGCATTTGATGGTGTACCTTGTGCTAAAAAAATTATTTTAGTCATATAATTAAAAACATAAAAGGATCACAACCATTTGGTGACAACGTACGTTTTGGATGTTGGTTGGTGAATAAACCACGTATCCAATGGACCCGTCGAATTTAATGTTACCATGTTAATTTGTTAGATCGGATACAAGTGTTTCTCTTATTGTGAGTATTGAGAAAGGGAGTCATCTATGAAACTGCGCCACATCAAATCGCACCATCCACGTAAATCACTTAGTATAAGTTACAGGTAAACCTAAATTGAACAAATTACAAGTGTTTTAGCTACTACCATGTCATTGTGGTATAATCAAACTCATATGACAACCAAATTAAAATATAAAAAAAAAAAAGGTAAAGGACAATAGCCCAAGCATAATTAACACATTCATTCACCCACGGCTTCAGGTTAGGCATAAAATAGATAACAACCTTTAAATGAAGTAACAAAAATATAGCAAGACATGATGTTGGGTTGGACTTGCCCTCATCACGATATCCTGATGTGATAACATCCCCGAATATCATGAGTCGGTTAACACTCACTCAAACAACCCCAAGATGGGTTCAACATATATAAACTTGGCTTGTTTTCAAGAGATTTTAAAAAATAAAGGGTGTGGATTCAAAGAATTTAATTTGATTGTGAAAACAACCACTATTCGGTTTAATTAATGTCAATAATGCATTTTTTAATTGAGATCTTTCTAAGGTTTTGTATATGTCACACCCTCTTAGCTTTGTTGACCCATTACATCTCCTTGTTTGCTTGATGAATAAGGATAAATGACCTTAAGTAGGCTCCTAAAGTATGGTTTTATAAAATGTCCATTACACTGATTATTTTTTGTTTTGTGTAGTGTGTCTCTAACACCTCATCACGTGTGTATTCACATGCTATATTGTTGCCTATGTGGATAAAAAACTATTATTACATGTAGTTCTCTGACCTTTATGACATATTTGATTCGATGCTTACGTACATAGTTTGCTCTCAAGGACCCGGGTACTTGGCATTGGTGGTGATGTTATGCACTCATTCCAGTAGAAGGTACTTTGATGATCTTCTATAGCCAACAAACCTTGGTTAGTGCAAGCCCTTATCTACTCATGTAATGGTAGCTAGTTTTCTCGCTATTAAGGTGTGCTTATGGATGATCTCTTGCTTTGCTAAAACATTGTTGGTGTTTTACTATATCTTGTGTTGACTCATCCAAAGTTCGCCCATGCTATGAGCAAGGTTACATAGTTTCTTATTAGCCTACTAAAAGACATTAGATTGATCTCAATCGCAAGTAAAACGTTAGATATGGTAGTGTGTTTTACGTTAGTAACTTTGTTATTTTATATAAACTAGGGGTTAATGTTGCGCATCGTCACAACCTCACTTTTGTTCACGAGTGCGTTTAAATCGATGTGCAAATTATATTTAAAAAAAACAAAATCATTAAATAAAAGGGAGTGAGATTTGAACCCAAGTGGGTTCCCCCACCACACTACACTTAATGACCTTTTGTATTATTATTTATTATCATATAAATTATTATTTCACATGAAAAAAACTTGTAGTGGGATTGAATGAAGAGGAAAAATAACATAGTGAAATGATATATTTTTGGTAGATATAAAAGATAAACATAGATATTAAACCTTTACTATGTAACTTGCAAATTTGATGCAAGGGTCATGACAAATAAAAAATAAATTTCTCTAAATAAACTTATTCTAACATCATGTTGTTACTAAGTACGATAGAAAAAATTGTTATTTAAATTATATTAAACACCAACTTTCGTTTGTGAAGCTAAATGTAAATCTTATTCAGCGTGTGGTACGAGACTTTAGTTCTTTATGTGGTTATTTGCTTTTTTGGGGCAGTCCCTTGCTTTTTTGATTTTCGAACGGTTCTTTGATTTTTTTGGCTTTTTTTGGGTAATTTGTAAAATATTTTTTAATTACTAATATTTTTTTTGGGCAGTTTCTTTTTTTTTTAACCATTTAACAAGTCAACTCCTCGCCTTCGTTTCTTTTGGTAAATTCTCTCCTCAATTAATTCTAAATTATCACTCACCATCCCTCAAGTTGTTTTAAAACGGATTGATATTAAATTTAAGATTTTTATAGTGTCGTAAATATAACTAATGTAGTTACCGATACGGTAACCGTGACGAACCAAATGATTGTGCGTGGAAAACATCGTTACCGGTATGAGTACTATTAGAACCGATTTTGGTATTCGGTTGTATGGTCTTCGACAAGGCGAGGTGATAGCCTCCGCACTCACGGCGTGTAGCGCAAACGAAAACGACAAATTCCCGTAGGAAAAAAACTAGTTATATTCAAATCAATAGAATTATGACTTTTAGTGTATAAACAATCGATTTCTAGTAAAATATTCTGTTCCAAATATATTATATTCTAATGTATGTATACTTGTCACACAACATTAAAACAAATAAATAAGAGAATTTATATAGCCAAATTTTCCCATAAAAAACACATGCAAAGAGTTAATATCAGAGTTGTGACAAAAACATACGGAACATTTTCGTCCTTAACAGGAACCGCTGAAACTCTGACAATCATCTTAGCTAATGTCGTCATCAAAGGAGGAGACTCAATATTGAAGTTTCTTGGTGTATCACTCAATTATGTAGGTCACACTCCTTTTTAAATAGCTTTGTGTATATGACTGAACGCAAATGTCTTAAGGGTTAAATCCATTTGAAATTTTTATAATGAAAGTAAAAAGATGTTCTTGAGTTACTTCTTATTATGTGTTGTTATATCATGGCTGTAACCGTTAGAGATAGATGTAATATTATGATATTTTAATGACACACTATGCATTTTGCATTGTCAATGCACCGTCTAGCTACGATTAAACTTTATATTACGGTTAAGGTCGTGTGGTTCACAAAGACTCGAAATAGTTCATGTGATCCGAATCTAAGGTCACGAGTCAATGAGGCGACCGTTTCTTGTGACACGGTCCTAGGGATGGCAGCGTTTAAGCTCAAACCTGATGGGAATACCCGAGACCTCTATGATGGCTATGAGGTTTGGTTACCAGGTATGAGACCATTATGGAATCACTTTTTATATATTTTATGAACAGGTATGAGATTTGATAGTATACCTGGTTACCTGACCCGATATGTACAATTTCTTTTTGTAACTGATAGATACTTGATTGTTATACACATCGATTATATTTATTAAAATAACAGGCATACCCGATTAATCTCACAAGTGTGCCTCATATATACCCAATGGCCAACTACAGAATAATTTTTCTTTCAAAACACACGTGAGCTTAAAATAGTTAAGAAACAACCATTTTAAGCTTTAAGTCGAGAGTTTTTTTCTTCTCACATGTATTTTCATTCTAGCAGATATTTCTCTCTATTAAATACATCGATTTTGTTCATTTAATTTTAAGTAATGATACAGAATAAAAATTACCATTTATATATTCTTAATATACTTTACTAAAGGAAAAATCTGAATATTTACAATCATACAAAATCAAATAAAAAAAGCCACCGACAGCTAAATTATATAAGTTTCAGAATATTCTTTTGCAAGATCTTTTCGTATATTAGCAAAGTCGTTAAATAAAATATTAAATATGTAAATAAGATTTATTATGTTCTAAAAATTTAACTATATCTTATGTATTTAAATATTGTTTTAGTAATTTCCTAATATATGTTTAATTATATCCTGAAGTTAAATTACATGTGTGTAACTTTGTATCTGCTCAAAGGTATTATTATAGGTTTCAGGAAGTGATAGTAGGTTAGGTAACCTGATATGTATTCATATATTATTATGTTCTTCGATAGTAGGCTAGGTAAGTTTTGATATGTATTAATATATTATTAGGTTCTTCTTTCTTTTATTTGTATTTCATTTTATCATGCCACACATAAGTAAATGATTAGTGACTTAATAAGTATCTTGAGCTTAATAAATACCTAAGTCACTAAAACCTCAGGTTTAGATCCAATCCGTCACACCCAACCCAAGATGAGGTCTACTATGTGGCCTATTAAAAACTTGACAACAGAAAAGAACTAACAAACTTTCTACTAAAACATTATTGTTATTACAATCAAAACAAATTTTGTACAACTCAAAATATTTACATTAAGCCCGCCTAGCTAAGCTTACACTTACTTACTTATTTTCTAAGACTTCATCTAAGATACATCATTTAAATAAAACAAACGTCTGCATGAAATGCTAGTGAGCTAATATAGCAATAAGAATGTTTTTACTAAACTTATGCCATGAGCTCAATTCCATGCACACATATTTATGGTTAGGGTTATTCACCTTTCAAGTCTTACACATTACACTGCCAATGTGTTCCACCTTTCAAGTCTTACTAATTATAGAGACCACGTAGTGAATTTACTAGTATCGTTATACACGATGTATAAAGTTTAAATGTCACATAGGCAAAGCATAACACATTTAGTAAGAGTTATTGGATTTTAGTAATCTTAACTTTTATTTTTTTGCCGGGATTAATCATAACTTAAGAATATTTACAAATACTCTCAACTTTAAGCTTATTTTTCTTCAATAATTTCTTACTAACTAAGAGTTAATCCCCGTTAGTTTTTTTAATGAATTGGCTAATTTTGAGCCATTTTTCAACTTCGTCGATGCCTAACCACATCAGGTTCGTTTTTAGTTGTCTAGCTTCCACCATCACCTGAATCTATCTCTAACAAATCAAGTGTTTTAGATCAACAAGTGAAGATTGATGGGTTTCAGGATGTAAATGTTTCAAATTGACGTACCTGATAATAGAAGGATTAACTTTGAGCCAACTTTGAGTTATCTTCCACATCATCAAAAACTAAAACGATTAACTTTCAGTTAGTAAGAGATCGTTAGAGTAAAATAAGCTTAAAGTTTGAAGTGTTTGTAAATATTTCATGAGTTGAAATTAATCTCGGCCAATAAATAAAAGTTGGAATTAATAAAATCCAATAACCCTTTTAGTTAACTGTGTATTACACGGGTTAAATAAATAAATAATTAAATAAAATTAAAATTTATTAATTATAAAACAATATTCTAAAATAACATATAATTAAAATGACGTATGAATAAGGACTATAAACAATAAAACAATGATAACTTTCTTAATTTTAAAAATTTTATCTTTAGAAGTAACATTAATTAAATATATCTTTCTTAATTTATTAAAAAAACTATTTTAACTCTAAAAAAGAATTAAATAATATTATTAGTAATTAATGTAAATATTTAATCGGAGATATATTTACATTAATTACTAATAATGTAATTACTATTTATTAATTACTAATAAATCTTATTTAATGTAAATATTAGTTAATAATGTGATACTAACGTGTGTCTCCTGTAATTACTATTTTATTAGAGTAAAAAGATTTATCTTGACATTATTAACTAATCTTGAATAGCATTTATCTTGACACTGTTTAGGGGTGTGTTTTTTTACCCAAACCCAAATATTAAATCCGAACAAAATCAACCCAAATCCGATTAAGGACTAACCCGAGCAACCCAACCCGATTATTACATCAAACCGAACCCAATTTTATAAATGGTTCAGTAATTGGGTTGATATTGTGAGATTCGGGTCAACCTGATTAACCCGAATACTAGTTTTAATTTTTTTTAAGATATATATATATATATATATATATTATATATATATATATATATATATATATATATATATATTATATATATATTGTGTGTGTGTGTGTGTGTGTGTGTGTATTTATATGTGTGTATTATGCTATCATTTATAAAATTTGAAAATATGATTTTCTAAATTATATATTATTATTGTGATTTAATTTTATTATGTGAACGTATTATGCGAACACTTTCGGGTCAATATAATAAACAAAATTCTATATTGATAACACATGCTAAATTTCATACATACATTTGATCACATACATACTGATTACACAAACATTTGAGATAACAAAAAATATAAATTTAATGGTTTAATCTAAATGCAAAAACCGATTAACCCGACCCAAATAAACACGAAAACCGATTAAATATTACTTATTTGGTTTGGTAACCCGAGGAACCCGATTAAAAAAACCAAACGATACCCCTAACACTATTAACTCCGTGACCTATTGTTAATGTTAGAATAATTACACATTGATTTTTAAATGAAGACATCATATTAGACATTTTTTTTATTAATGTGCAAAATTCAAAACTCTATGTGCTAGTTTCGAACCCACGTGTGTTGGTAAAATGGTTGCCGTTACTTAAAACTGATCTTGAGAAAAGTTGCGTCTATGTTTCTTTGAAAAACTATATATTATAATTTAAGTTAAATCAAATTATTAAAGACACCGACGTTAGTTTTTAAAAAAAATAGAATTTTAATCACTAGACTTGTAATTCATATTAGTTGTCACTTTTGACATTTGCAAATCAAACTTTTTTAATAGTTTATTACTTTTCTATTCGGTTTAACAAACTAAAGATGTAGGTAAGCTGTTTGGTCGAATTTGACTAACAAAAAGAATGCCACTAGAAAATGTCAAAGAATGAACCATTATCTATTTATGGCGTGAATTTCGCAATTTTTTCAAGACGGTCAATGTTATTAGGATAATTCAAGTCTGCTTAACTTTAACTAAATTTGTTTGATATTTATTAACAAAAACTATGACATCGGATAAAAGACATATGACATGTCCTCATGTGAACATTCTGGTAATAAAATGATGTATTTTTTAAAATAGAAAAAACATAAGTTTAAATCTTGTAGACAAATTATAATACATACAAAGTAGATATCATGTCTATTCGCCGGTAAGAAAAAGAGTTATATACCATAGTTGACAACTTATTTTTCGTAACATTTTTTGAGGTGTAAGTTTTCTTATTATTAGTTACATCTTAATAATCAAACATTTAATTTATATCAAAACATTAATAGTAACTACAATGATTTTTCAGTTACAACTGGTCATACCAGTAGGCTACTAAGTCAAACTCTTTCACATCTACAATCAATCCCATAGAATTCAATCACTCTTTTCAATTTCTCAATCTCCTTCTCGTATATAAAGGTGTTGTTTGTTTTTTCTTCAGTAAAATGTCTGCAGCCTGCTGATCACATGTGCAGACATCTGAAGGATAAAAAGTGGACCAAACATTTGCAGTCTGCAAATAGAATATTGTTTGTTTTTTAACATCTGCAAAAAACTAAAATATTCTGTAACATGGTGGAGGAGAAGACAGCAGCTGCGATGAAGGAGGGAAGGAGGGGAGGCGGCTGAGAGGGGAGGAGGGAGAAGGGAAGCGGCTAAGAGGGGAGGAGGGAGGAGGGAAGTCGGCTGAGAGGAGAGGAAGGAGGAGGAAAGTCGGCTGAGAGGGGAGGAGGGAGGAGGGAGGAGGCGGTGGCTGAGAGGGGAGGAGGGGGGAGGGAGGCGGCTGAGAGAAGAAGAGGGAGGAGGGAGGCGACGGCGAGGGAGGAGGTGGAGGTCAGGCAGCGGCGACGAGGAGGAGGTGGAGGTCAGGCAGCGGCGACGAGGAGAAGGTGAAAGGAAGAGAACCGATGGAGAGGAGGCTTGGAAGGGAAAAGATGTCTGGTGGTTTTTAGGGTTTTTTTTTTATATGGGGGGAAGAGGTGTGAAGAGAGTGAACAATATCTTCCCCAAAAAGAGGTGAGGATGACTTTTTTCTTTTTTAATGAAAAGTCTTCCGGAAATCAAACAGTCTGCCCTTTCAAAATGTTTTCCCGCGTTTGCGTGCACGCAGATGAAGAAGTGGAGAAGAGTTTTTTAAAAAAACAAACATCTCCAAAGAAATATTTAGAAATTTATAATTGATAACTAAAACTTTTTTCATTTGTTTTCATTATCATATTACTTTTTTTCATTCACGAATTAGATCTTTTTTTTTATTCAACTCATATGTTACGCAAGTTACTAGACTGGCCTCTCATATAACATACAACAATAACATTATATCGGATTTAGTTCAAAACATCATTTATGAACAGTAGACTTAAATACGGAACAAGAAATTAATAAGCAAAGCCCATTTCATTAAACATAGAAGTGATAAGGTAGGACTTAGGAGGCATATTGGGTCATACACCGATAAAGACACCCGACCCGTCACGCGTAAATCTACAGCTTGCCATTGTTTCGATGTTTCCCATATGTCAGAGCTGGACTCCAGTATGTTTGTCCAAACAATGTAATTTTCATCTTTTTTATTTTGTAAAATACTCCCATAATGTTTGTTACTTTACATCTATGCTCGCTAGCCCATAAGAGTTCGTCTTCTTTCTCGTCTCGAATGTTACATGTGCTTTATGGTCGTAAACTAGTACCCATTGCTGTTGATGAAGGTGACGTTTGGTTTGTAAATTAAATTAAAGTTTAGTATACGTGTACTTGGATGAAAATGAAGTTATTGTTCGAGTTCTCATTTTTATTTGTTGAAAAAACAAGCACCGATTCATTATAAAAGACTAATGTAAGATAATAAGGGTAAAATTAGGGAATCATCTATAACTTGAGCTGTAAATAGTTCATTTGATCTAAATCATCCTCCAACCAAATATGTAATCAATTAGATGTTAATAACTAAACTTATAAGAAAGGAGATTGAAATTACAGCTTCATATGATCTCAGCAAATTTGAACTTATAAAAACTCCCTAATTATTATTCGTTCCCAAAAAATTGTAATCGCCTCCTTAAACAAGTTCTAAAGTTGAAAACTATTATTCGTTATTAAATAGATGCAACTCTATCAATTATCTGTGTGTTATGGTATGTGATTAATTAGTTCGTTGTCTTGGTAGTTCGAATTTCATGTACAAATATATAATTTAACATTGCTTATAACTAAAATTAATTCTAATACTTAAATAAGTTATTGAGAATATATATACAAACAGTGTTCGGATTTATGAATATGGTTTGTACACGTCATATTAGAATAATTAAATAGACTGAGACATGACATATTAAATGCGTGACAAGATCCCAAATCATGACTTTAGAATCATAAGTGAATTTCGTATTTCACCCTAAAATCTTATTAACTTTTGCATGTGTCAATCTATTTCCTGTCCGCTTAAATGTCTCTTAATCATATCACATAACTTCATATTGAAATAATTTGTTAATACGCCCCGAATTTTTTTGGATAAGACAGAAGAAATGGACAAACATTAGTATGCAATTTTTGTTTCAAAAGCTTGTACCAAAATTCATAGATGGAGTTTGATACTTATACCAGATCAAAGATCCATCTATATTATGAAGGATCAGCCATCACAACGATTCTATTGATATAATAGTTAAAGATTATAATCGGGGAAGATTAGATTGTTATATCAATAATAATTAAACACTTCTACATGCGTTTACACCAACGACTAAGCTACTAGTATTAGTCTCTACCGATGTACATTCACCACTTGTAGTTAGTGTGATGCAACTGCTACTACCGATGCCCAAGTAGCTAGCTACGTACTAATGCCTCTCGTACTACTTGTAAAAATGTTTATACTTATTTTTCTTTGGTTCAAAATTATCATGGTCTATAGTACAAACAATGTTTTACTTATTTATCTTTGGCCTTATGTAAATCCAAGTAAACTAAAATAACCTTGATTATATTAAACCATCAACAACTTTTCTATGTATAAAAAATACACACATATATATAAAGGTTGAAGATGATTACTAAACACATTGTCACTAAATTATTTCAGTTACGATTTACTTTCCTTTTTTATTTCTTGAAACAACTACTAATCGCATCTTACTCTTCTTCACATCTAAATCTATTTCATGTTTCAAATGACTATGAGACTTAAGTCTAACACCTCTTTGATACCTTTATCACTAGATTATGTTAATGGTTGTTTGATTATAGTATTACTATTCAAATATTAATAAAATTAATTTTAGTAAATTTATAACACTTAAATCAGGTTGGGTGAAGTTTTAATGGTTACATGAAAACAAACAACTAATTTCAAAACAAGTTTTCAACTTGTAATTGTGTATGGGTCCATGCACACTCAAGAAAAACCCTCTATTTAATCCCCCATCCACATTTCATAAATACTCTATCCTTTCAAGCTTGCTCATGATCAACTTCTTTACTCACTCGTAATCCTTCTACTTCTCATCATATTTATTTCTTAAATCCTAACAGGCTCAATGCTTAATATAAGATCGAATTTTCGACGGTTTTTTTGTAGGAAATTTACAAAAATGGGTTCAACATTCATCACGATCATGTGCATTTTGTCGGTGTTATCACTGGCTAATGGTTACTATGTAACTCCATGGAGCAACGCCCATGCCACCTTCTATGGTGGTGGTGATGCCTCCGGAACAATGGGTATGTACAACTCTTCATGCATGATGTATAATATTTTAAATTAGGGCTTGTGTTAAACCCTATGTTCTATATTGTAACACGGATTATATACTGATTTACACATAGGTGGAGCTTGTGGTTATGGGAACTTGTACAGTCAAGGGTATGGTACAAACACTGCTGCACTAAGTACACCCTTGTTCAACGACGGGTTGAGCTGTGGTGCATGTTTCATGCTTAAGTGCATCAATGATCCACAATGGTGCCTTCCTGGTACCATCGTGGTTACTGCCACTAATTTCTGCCCTCCGGGAGGATGGTGTAATAATATTCATTTCGACCTGTCAGAGCCAGTTTTTCTTCACATTGCTCAGTACCGAGCCGGAGTTGTCCCCGTTGCTTACCGAAGGTACATATAACGTACTTCCTTTAACCATCAAGAGTATTTTAGTCATTTTACATTCAACACAATATTTTTAGTTAATTGGTTTCAATCACTCCATATAAACACATCAAAGGTTAGCTAGCAAGCTAGGTTGGTTTGGTCATTTATGATCAAACACACAACTTATGCCTAACTTTTCTTATGTATTTTTAACACTGTGATTTTGAAGGGTAATTTCGTCTTTTGTTATGCTTTTATTCGTAATTGAGTAATTGACCATCCATAACACCATCGTTGACATCAAAGGCAAATTCTTCTTTTACATTATTATTTATTATACCACTCATCACGGCAGGACCGTTTAATCTTTTTGAGGACCGCTAGGGTCTTTTCATTCATTTTTATTTAGAATCTTAATACGCGAGAATATGTCACATTCACATATATTAGAGTCACAATAAGTTTTAGCTTAAAAAAAACCTTTCAGAGTTTCAGGTATATATCGAATTTTTGCACTTTGTTAAAATCTTTGGCTAATTTATTTTCAGCCAAACCACCCTGATTCACGGCTACTGATTTCATTTTCGTGAGTTTAGATATGTCGTAGATCCTCTTTAAATACTCTAATTAGAAGGGAGTCAATATCAACGACAATTTTGTCTTTATCACGTACTCGTAGTCCAGTACGGTCGGTACCCACTTATTTATCAGTTATCACAGCTGGTTTTCAAGAGTATTTCCGTCATCAACTCTTGATATTCATATTGTATATTTTTACCTTAGGTGAATAGTACTTTTAAAACTTTTTTAACGAGAAACAATTAAAAAGGTTTAAAAACGATTGCAATGAAATTGTGATATGACTAGGTACGGTTGGCAAAAAAGCAAAGACTTTTAACTTATATAATAATAATTTTCACAGTTATATATTTACCATCTATTTATATAACTATTATATGTAATCACTAATTTCGGTATGAACGGTGCTCATACCTTTATCCGCTTCACGTCAATGTTTTGAAGCCCGATACATCTATTTTATTTCATTTATCTGGAATTCGATGGAAATTTTATTTAAAACCAAATTGCATTAGATATTGTATACTTTATGTTTTTAAAATTTTTTTTGTTTTTACTTTAGTTTGTAACTTTTGATATATAATATTTTATGAAGTTCCGAATAAAACGTTACGACGTATTTATTTTGCATAAATTATGTTTAATACCTAGTTGTGTTAGGTATTACTTATTTCATGTTTTGGGAACATATGAATTCCACTACACGAAACTCTTAATTGCCGCAAAACGCTGAGCATTCCGCCAGTTATACAATTTACAAGGATAAACATGTCTTAAAATCCTATATGATCTTTAGACAAAATAAACAATATTGTTAGAGCCATAGCCACCTTACTGGCTCCTTTGTCGTACTAGTGGAACCTAATATAAAACCAAATGATGTCACAGATAATAAAAATACTAAAACTATTTGCTATTTTTATATATAGTTTATAACTAAATATGAAAGTGTCATATGTTTTGATTTGAATTTGTAATTTTAGTTATATATAAATGCTTCATTAAATAAAATAGGGAACCGATTACTAAATTATCAAAATATGTGTTTTCCAAAAAAAATATTAATATTTTTTTCCGTAAAAAAAGGCCGGTCCAACCACCCGACACAGTTTACTTGGTTCACTGGTCCGTGCACTTCAATTAAAAAAGATTCAAATAACATGACTGGTGAACTGGGGGGCCAGTTTTATTACCGGTTCGCTTCAAACATCACAAAATGATAAGTTTGCCCTTATTCTTGTAGGGTACCCTGCATGAGACGAGGTGGGATTAGGTTCACAATAAACGGGCATTCTTACTTCAACCTGGTCCTTATCACAAACGTAGGTGATGCTGGAGATGTGAGATCTGTGTTCATAAAGGGCTCAAGAACAAGGTGGCAACCAATGTCAAGAAACTGGGGGCAAAATGGCAAAGCAATAGTTACCTCAATGGACAATCCCTATCTTTTAAGGTCACCACAAGTGATGGTAAAAGCGTAGTGTCGTATAACGTGGCCCCTCCTAATTGGTCTTTCGGGCAGACATATACTGGGGGTCAATTTCGTTAACCGGTACCTAGTTTGATGGTATTTGGTGTGTACGATCTTTCGATCAACAATATAATTAACCTTATATCTTATTTTTCAGCTAAATCCTTCTTTTGTTTTATTTACTACGAAGGAATCGATAGGCTTGAGAACGATGGAATAAACGAACTCAATGTGTCCTATAGCAGTTATGTATACGAGTTTGATGAGTATAATATCATATTTTGTTCACTAAGTATATATATGAACGTATTGTAAGTGTTATTTTATATGGAATAATTAAATTTCGAGCTCGTTGTAATTGTACACGTATATAAGAATGTGTTGCACTTTTCAGTTATGTGATATATATTTATATAAAATACATATTGAATATATTTGTTCTTAATGATATAGTGACAACTTAGTGAGAATATTTCACAGTGTTCTACTCATAAATTTCTATTACATGTCTACCACGCATCCTTAAGCCCTTAACACTCACCAACTTGTTTCATTATTAGAGTTGAGCAAAATAATCCCTGGTCACTAATAGTTCGTAAAATTATAATACCCACATAGGTTTTGTACTGCATTTTTTGTCGCAAGAGGTTATTTGCGACTCAAATACTTAGTTTTCTATTACTACAAATTTATTGAATATTCGAAACACACGGTGTATGTTGATTAAGAACAATGAAAAGAAGTAAGAAAAAAAAGAAGTTTTATAAGTTGTATAGAAGATGTCAAATTAATTAGGGTTGAGGCGCTGGCACTACAGGATCAGTAGGTAGAACAAAACCAGATCGGTTGGTGTTTGGGCCTGCATCATCATAATCCAACTCTATCATCTCCCTCATTTTTCCTTCCTTTTCCTGTCATACATTATTCATTTTTGGTCCCGTTAGTTACATTCAACAATCTTATTTCATTTATATGTTATGTATCAATTAAATTCATTTTAAAAATTTTAACCATTAAAGCTAGAAGTAGGGGTGTTCAACAGTTCACTTAACGGTTTATTCAGTTATGAATTTTTTTTAGCTCTAACTGTTAACCAAACCGTATTGGAAAAAAAACCAACTGAACCAACTTCAACACGATTAATTTAGTTTGGTTATCCGATTGAATCGGTTATTATCCAGTTTATTTGGATAACCGAACCAAAGAAGCAAGATTTTATGTATCTGTTAACCGAACCGAAAACATAATTCACAATATAGTTCGGTTGTTTACGGTTACAGATAAGATTTGACTTTAGGTTATTTTTAGTTTTTGGTTTTTTGACACCCTTAGCCAGAAGTTCGTATTATATTGTCACAGTAAAATAATCATAACAAAAGGTTGATAATGGTGATCCGATTTAAATGTTAATAACAAAAGGTTCATATTAAAATTTGAAAAATGTATAGCAAACCGTAACATATCACATGAATTTACTGCCAATGGATTATCATAGATGCCAAACATAAAAGTTTTGACAAATGCAACTAAAAGTTTTTGTGGTGACATCAAGAGCTCTCTCGCTTGAAAATACATTCATATTAAAGATAAATATGTAAAAATTGTAATCTTTACCTCAAAAGGAGAGGGAGGAGATGCAAATTCATTATCGGTGGTTGTTGTAGATTGCATCAGTTTTCTACTAGATCCTAGAATACAAACTGCAAACTTAAGCATACCGCGATAAAAGTATACGATCTATGTAAATCATTCCAAAAGAAACAATATGCGAAAGTTAGTTGCTTACCGGTTGTGAGTAACAGAAACAGAAGAGCTACAATGGTGAAAGCCTTGTGTGAAGACATTTTCATAAGCTTCTCTTCAGCTATTATTGTTATGAGTCATGTTATTATCGAAAGAGAGATTTATAAAAGAGTAAGCGTGTGTGTGTGTGTGGTAATTTTACAGGTAACAATATATGGTGGTCGGCGTGCACTTGCGTTGACAAATGAGAGAATCTTGGATCGCCTAGTTGTATCCATGAGTTGAAATTATTAAATTAATGCTACATCAATCTCAACATGAAATAACATATATAAATCTATCAACACAAATTTAGATTAGTTGTTATCTTCTTGTTCTATTCACGTAATTATTTTTATAATTTATAAAACGGATCGTCATCATAAGTGATCAGTTGAGTAGCAATCAAACTTTGTAAGTTTTTAAGTCTTTGTCAAGACAAATGAGATCGGTTAACCTATCAACATTTAAGTTTTTTTATGTAGTTAATAACTTAATATATAGAAATGTGTCATAAAAATGTAGAAGTAACGATTTAATTATTATATACAAATTTATTTGTTCTCAACTTACACTTTAACATGAGTAAACCACTATCAAAAAGCTGAGGTTTTTTCTACGAACATATTCGAGGTAAAATTGTAGCAAAGAAGGTAGTGACAATTTTGTTACAAAAAAGTGATCGTAGGAAAAATCCATTGGCGAAAAATTTTCCGACATTTTTGCCACAAACTTAAACTCTTTCGTTGCTACATGTGCAACAAATTTCCACAAACAATTTTCTAACCTTTTGTGATAAATTTGCAATTACATTTCACAAAACTGATTTTTAACTATTATCTTTTTAATTAAAAAATAGAAATAACATTAATATAATAGTAATTAATATAACTAAAAAGTAAATCAAGTCAAAACATACATAAATAAACACATATATTACAATCTGCCCGATTCGTTTCTGAACCAAATTTACATTGAAATGCTGAGTAACTTGAAATATATACTGTTAAATGAAAACGTTTTATATTTGACACGATTCATTTCTGAATAAAACTTACGTCAAAACTTAGGCAAACGTTGAAATGTAGATTATCTCAAAGCATATATAAAAATATACACGAAAACGTTTTACATTTAACCTTACTCTTGTAGACACGTATCTAAAAAGCTGAACAGTTAGTTCTTTTAAATAAACATTGTACTGGGTATACCCAAAACTTAAAAACTTAAGAAGAAAAGTGACATGTTAAAATTGAGCAATCATGCATATTTAAATTCAATAAACAAATGAAATTCAGTAAACATATATTATTATTATTTAATTATTGTTATTAATATTATTATTATTATATAACTCTATTGTTATTTAATTATTATTGTTATAACTGTTGATTTGATCTCCGATCAATATAAGAGTAATTGTATTTATATTTATTTTAAGTTTAGCGACAAAAAAAGTTTTGCCACGAATAGCTATAAAACTTAACATTTGTTTATTTGTATTTTTAGTTTTTCCTTCAATTTTGCCCCAGTGTATAATAAAACATTAAAAATATGATAAAATATTCACACATTTACAACAAAACTATATAAATATTTTAAAAAATCGAAAACTTTCTTTTATGCTTCTTGTGATGCACTTCGCTAAAACTCATCATTTACTATGTGCAACCATCTAGTTGAATATTTATTTATTAATTTGGACCACTTAGTTTGTTACTTGTGTTGCTAGAATAGCATATTCTCAGTAAATTATTATGCTTCAGCTAGTCTATAAAAAATACATACTATTTAAACTGCAAAAGTACTAACATTTGAAAAATTTTCCTATTTTAATAAAAGCGTAACCAGTGGTACACATAACAGCATCACATTTTTATTCATTAAAATTTTTTTATTTTTCTTTCTTATTAAATAACCACATTAATTGCTAATAATATTATTTATTTTTTGTAGAGTAAAAATAGTTTTTTAATAAATTAAGAAATAGATCTTTTTATTAGTCTTATTTCTTAAGAAACAAATTTTTATCAAAAAATAAATTTTTTTAAAACATCAAACTTTTAATAATACAAAGTATTTTAAAATTGATGTTTTTAAAAAATAAAATTTATATAAACAAAAAATAATTAAAATTGAGTGTTATAATAAGAAATCTTTTAGAAATGATATTTTTTTAAACCGGTTGTTTTGGAACAAAATATTAACTCTTTTTTTGGAAAAAACAAAAATTTTAAAAACAAAAGTTTCAAAACTTGATATCATTGTATTATTACTTATAAACCTTATGTACTCATATATAATTTCAATTATATCTAATCTTAAATATCGTTTTATAATTAATAAATTTTCATTCTATATAATATTTTATTTATTTTATCCGTGTAATACACAGGTTTATTAAAACTATTTCAAATATATATGTTTAACAATTGGTAAATTCAAGTATATGTTAGGGTTTCAAGCCGATTATATTTTGAAGAATTTGTTACCAACAGTGAGTTGATAATATTACTAATTAAAACAAAGACTATAACACGATTATTAATGTGAACTAACCAACGTGCCACATGTTCATAAACCACACTTATTACTAGCGACTCCAACAACATAAAGGTAGAACTGAAATAAAGTTTACAAATACAACATAAGTAAAATATATTAATATGATCAGGCTAAACTACCAAGCGCTTCAGCCTTCTTCCTCAACACAAACTTTTGCACCTTACCAGTCGAATTTCGCGGCAAATCTTCGAAAATAACAGTACGAGGTGCCATATAGCGCGGCATGTGATCTCGACAATACTGAATGAGTTCTTGAGCATCAACCCGAACACCTTCCTTCAACTTCACAAATGCACACGGAGTTTGACCCCAATAATCATCCGGGCGTCCCACAACAGCAACCTCTAGAACCCCAGGATGACTATATATCACACTTTCCACCTCAATCGTCGATATATTTTCGCCACCTGATATTATAATATCCTTCAACCGATCCTTCACTTCTATATACCCGTCTTGATGTTTAACCCCGAGATCACCAGTACGAAACCACCCTCCCGAAAAAGCCTCTTCGGTTGCTCTCGAGTCCTTCAAGTATCCACTCATGACCGTATTACCTTTAAACATAATCTCCCCTATTGTCTTCCCATCACATTCAACACTCTCCATTGTGATCGGATCCTTTACATCAACACCCTCCATTCCGAAGTGTCTCACCCCTTGTCGCACGTTAAGTTTCGCTTGTTCGTCGATACACAACGCACCCCACTCGGGCTTTCGTAGACACCAAGTCGCTGGACCGTAAGTCTCAGTGAGGCCATACATGTGACAAACACTAAATCCGAGCTCTTTGATCTTCAAAACAATCGTGGGAGGCGGAGGCGCTCCACCGGTCATGATCTCTACGGTATGTGGAAGTATCTTCTGATCACTCACCAAAGAGTTCTCAATCATGTTCAAGACCGTTGGGGCTCCACCCATATGTGTGACCTTATGTGCCACTATGTTTTCAAATATAGCCTTGGGTTCACAACGTCGAATGAAGACATTGGTGCCACCAACTATAGCTATACCCCATGAGAAACACCACCCGTTGCAATGAAACATAGGCACCAACCAAAGGTACTTAGGCATTTCTCGCATACCAATCATGAAAACGGACGCAAGGGCGTTGAGATAAGCTCCTCGGTGGCTATAAACGACTCCTTTCGGCCTCGATGTGGTTCCGGAGGTGTAGTTTAGGCTAATGGGATCGCATTCGTCATTCGGTCGGAGTATAGAGAACTTTGTGTCTCCGATCTTTTCTACGAGGCTCTCGTAGTTGTATTTATCGGGAAGTGGGGGAGAAGAGGAGCCGTGCTCGGGTATTATGACTAGGAAAGGTGGTTTTGTTTGGGTGTTGTTTAGGAGAGTGATAGCGTCTTCGGCTTTTTGAATGAGTTCGTAATAGACGAAAATGATCTTGGCTTCCGAGTGGGTGAGGTGGATCGAAAGCGTTTTCGGGTCGAGACGTGTGTTAAGAGTGCAGATGATGGCTCCAGCCATAGGAACTGCAAAATGGAGTTCTAGCATTGCTGGGACGTTTGGTGCTAGTATCGCTACCTGCACGTACTCAACAAGTTTAACGTTACTTTAGTAATGTGTAAAGACGTTTACTAATTAGATACCAAATAATATGTTAGGATCTTTAACTTCCCATATATGTCCGGGGTATACATGTTCAGCCAAAGTGATCAGTCATTGATGTGTCAGTGCTTCAAAACACACATCGATAATAACTTTGGGGGAAGACACCTTAGAGTTTTAAGTGTGTCACTAAATGACACTTAATTTCATGTAGCTAGTGACGCATTTGTTGTGTAAGAAATAGCTAGAGAGAAAATACTTACAACGTCACCGCGAGAAATTCCTAAGTGGTTAAGAGCATACGCAAGCTTGACACACCTACGGTGAGTTTCTTCCCATGTGTACTTGATGGACCCATAAATCACAGATATCTGGTCTTTATAAACTTCAGCCGCTCTTTCCAAGAAGCTAATTGGTGATAATGGAACGTAATTCGCTGAGCAATGGACCACACCCTCCAGAGCTCGACTCGGACCCTGGTCAACCAAACGGGACACTTGGCATTGAACCATGCAACAACGGTTTGTGGTAATGGAGGAACCCTGGTCAACTTTGATGCTTGGCTTCTTGAAAATCTTATTCACAGTGAAAGTGACAGTGTCGTAGTATGACTGAGTTGTGGATATGCAAATTAATAGATGATAGCGTTATATTAATTTCACGCTTTCTTTATTTAAACAAGATATATATATTATATAATATAATACACCGGTTATTTTTAAAATGATCCGTTGTTGACTAGGATAAGAGGACGAAAAGGAAAAAAGTTTGAATCAAAACAATAGTTGTTAATGATTTATGGCAAGTAATTTTATTAAAGCAGAATAAGTTAAAGATAAATGTAATAATTTGCTTGTATATGTTACTAGATTTAGTAAACCCGTGTAATACACGGGTTGAATAAGTAAAATATTAATATAATAAAAATTAATAATTATAAAATAATATTTAAAGATATGATATGACTGAAATTACATATGAGAAATGATTATAAATAATAAAACAGTGATATCAATTTTTTAAAATTTTGTTTTTAAATTTTTTTTCCAAAAAAATAAACATTTTGTTCTAAAACAAACCGTATAAAAATGTCATTTTTAAAAATTTTCTTATTATAACTCCTAAATTTAATTATTTTTGGTTTTTAAAAAATTGACTTTTTAAAAATGCCAATTTTAAAATATTTTGTATTTTTAAAAAAGTTTTATGCTTTAGAAAAAATTATTATTTATAAAAAAATTATTTATTTAGAAATAACATTAATGAATAGATTTCTTTCTTAATTTATTACATCTAAAAAGTATTAAATAATATTATTAATAATTAAGTTAATTATTTAATATGAGAGAGAGGCGGAAAAATTTACTGAGGATGATTGTAGTGTTACCACGTGTCATTACAATAACTTGCAATACTTGCAATAGCTTTTAAAGCAGAAAAGGTTAATGATAAATGTAATTTAATGATTTTTGGCAAGTAATTTTATTAAAGCAGAAAAGGTTTGAATCAAAAGGAAATAATTTCTTGCTTACTGTTTATATACTTGCAATAACTTTTAATCTATTCCATATATTAGAACCATGTGTGTACATACACGATACTTATAAAAATTACTAGAAAATTGATTTTCATTGATAATGCATTATTGTCGGTAGTTATGGGTTTCGTCTGTAGGAACCGGGTTGCTTGACTTGGGTCAGCACGAAAGTTTCTATCGGTGACACTCGATTGCTCGAACAACTTTACCAACCGATGAATATTATGTATTTTGTGATGAAATTAAATATTATAATTGCAATGATTTCATAAATAGTATGTTCACATATAAATATATAGTCTTTTTTTTTTATTCATATTCATACGTAACAATTAAAAACTTAGTTACACATGACGACTTTTAGATACTTGGATTAAAAATCTATTTTAATAATCTTTTACAATTTATAACACAAGACGTTTTGATAACTACTCTCTTATTTTTTTCCCCGCCTAAACTATATATTGTATTTTAAAAGTCAAATAATTATGAAAATTTTAAAATCAATCTTTTTAAAAAACAGAAGTTTTATATAAAAACCTTTTTTTTACAAAATAAACCCTAAGTTTCTAAACAACAAGATAATGTTAAAAAACAATTTTTTTAAAGCAATAATTTTTTAAAACAAAAATTTTAAAATAATAAAATGTTTTATCAGCTAATTAAAATACTTACTCATACATAATTTTCATTATATCTTATATTTAACGTTTTACAGTTCCCAACTCTTCATTAATAAATATTTAATATTTTTTTTTATTCAAGTCATGCTAATACATGGGATTATAGCCTAGTTAGATCATATGATTGAAGTTGTTTACGTATTAATATAATAATAACCAAATGCGTCTCTTAACTAGATAGATTATATGGGAGAATTTTTTAAGTATTCTTACTTAACTTTCTTCTGTATTGTGTATAGAAAAATTGATTACAAATGAAAAGATTAAGAACAAATTAATGTTAATATATTCTAATAACTTTAGCACTAGGAAATAAAACCTTGTTGTGATATGTAGAGAAGCCCTTGTTGTTTAAAACCGTAGGATTCATCTGTAAAAAATTAACGGGTTAATAGACAGTATATAAATAGGAAATTAAATATACTATACCTTATGTTGTGATTTCATGATCCGCTATGATTTTGAAAATGTTGATACTGTCTAATAAATATACTTTCCTTGCACAAAACGTTCATATCTTGGTGTATTTATATACCGAATATAACTGAACAAGGATAACAAAGTTGACTTGTGTGACATTAATTAATTAATAGGCTTCTTCTTTAAAATAGAAAAAATATTGATCTACGTACCCAACCCTTTCCCAAGGCCGGCTCCATTTAGAAAAGTTTTAGATGGTGTTTATGCTTACTTAAATGGTGCGGTTTTTAATTCATAAACCGAGTAAAGGAGGATATTAAGAATAGATCATCGGAGGTGTATTTGCTCGTCGTTTACAAATTTTATTACCATCATAAGTTTTTGACTCGTGAAATATAAAATCATAAATTCTTTCTTAGCTTCAATTTCGGGTTTCACCATGTATATATAACTCCTTTGTTCAGTTTAAATTTTATAACCTCATACCAGACATACAATATGCTTGAGTTATCATGTTAAAGTGTTAAACCATACCGAAAAAAAATACTAAAACAGCTGAGATGAATCGGAGCTACGTTTATTGTTAAAGTTTATTTTTTGATATTCCAAATAATTTGAATTTGCATAATATATATATATATATATATATATATATATATATATATATATATATAGGAAGACATTTAAATGAAAACCATTTTTCTATATAAAACCAAAAGAACTAATAATGACCATAGATCATGTTAATCAATGGCTGGAACTAAAAGGGGCAATCTAGTAATTTTATATAGTTTAAATTAGGCGGATAGAAAGGAACGAAGGGTAGAAATGGTAATTCTATTTCAATTACAAAAACTGCCTTCAAGACTATCACGGTCACGGTGAGTCGGTGTTCCCATTGAAGATGATACACAACATCTTCTCCTGATTTGAAGATACCTGACCATTGACCTTCAATTCGCTGAGCAAATTCCACAAAATCGTATCTTAATTTGAAGATCTGAAGATAATTGGACTGATTCATCCGCTAAGCAAAGTCCATTATCGTATCTTGATTCAAAGAACAGAAGACCATCGAATACTAAAACTCCCCTTATCTGAGTCAAAAATCTCATAACCTTAGTAATTCAGTAACGCTTAACCCATAAAATCGTAAAAGGTATGGCTATTGCATTGCTATGAATCTCTGATTTTAAAGCTTATTTGAAAATCTTGGGCTGAAATTTTATTAATTTTTCGTCATATAGACGTTTTTTATAGTCGATGCTAGGGCTGAAATAATTTGGCTATTGACGTTATTTGGGGTTTTTTTCATTCGAAATTTGTTGTTGTTGTTTGATGTTATCAACTTATAATGAAAGTAACTCTATTTCTACAGCAGAAATTTGTCATTTTTAATACTTCATTTCATGTTCGATAAACATAGATTATTGTAAAAATGCATAGGTCTGAAGTTTAGGCAACATTGTCAATGTAGCTGAAGAGGAGTTGGGAAAGAGTAGTCATCGTGAAGACAAGCACCTGAGGTCGTGTCATTAGTTGATTCAAGTAAGAAAAAGGCAATTAAAGTTAAGAAGAAGAAAGAAAGATGGCTGCAAATGCAGGCAACCATTCTCAAACATATATTAATTAGTTTGACGCATTCCATAAAATACACTCTATGAAAAAGATCTTGTTTTTTGGTTTATATTGTTCGTTAATTTCATGTAACGTATAACGTTCATAGGCCATGATGCGATTGTCGTGTTTTTTTTTTTAGTTTTGAATAGCGTATATTTTTCTATTATCAAATCCTTTTGAATGTATGATTTTTTTATTTAGTTGATAGTTTTATACGTAGAGGTGGCAAAGTGGGTGGGTTGGATTGGATTGGTTGTCGGTCGGGGTCATCTGAGTTAAGATGATCTGGGTGAACATGCCCTAATTAAAAAGGACTGAATATGTGTATGGGTCAGTTTGGGTTGGGCTGCTTTTGATTCGGGTCACAATGGGTCAAATCAATTTTATAGTCACACAACTAACATATTTGAACACATGTTTTGCTTATTTTTCTGTGACCGGTCCTTAAGACAACAAGATTAACTTTTCCTGTCTCGTCCATATTGATTTTTTTTGTAGTATTGTTACCCATCTATAAGAATTAGACTTGCATGTTTATTGTATATTATCCTTCTTAACATGTAACTCGATGGTTATGTTTCTAAACAATATGCCGATCACAAACATCATATTTATAGTTCAAATTGTGCATCATTTGACCAAAACCAACTTAATGATCTCACGTGTTTTCTATTCATGATTTCCTGTATGTATATATACGTTGTTAATACCTTTTGATTGTTTGCTTTTAGATGATAAACTGAGGTCAAAGAAGGTAAAAGGAAGTACAGGTGGTGAAGGTCTAACATTTTGTATTATAAAGATAATCCATTACCTTGGTTTATTTTGATTTCCAGAACCATTCCTAACATTGTATGTTGGTTGACAATTTTCAGTTGCTTGAATCTCAGTGAACTTTTACAAACATACATGAAAACAAGTGTTTTGTATTTGTCAGGTTAAGAAACCAACTATGCATCTATTTGGTGGCAGTACTGCAATTACACATTAATGCACATAATGCAATTATGCATTTAGGCACATTCAATTATGTAGAATGCACATATCGAATATCTTAATTACGTGCATGCTCTTATTATATAATGTATTGAACTCAAGTTTATAGTATTGTAAGTTTTATTACTAGGAGGGCACTTCTTTATTCTGATTTTCATTGTCATTACTTGATAACTTTATTGTCCCATAAGGTAAGATTACTATAATTGATCATAAAAGGGAACATGTAGCTTCTAATAATTTCATATACCTATAATTCTTTCTGCATAACTTGTTGCTATTTTATTTATGTATTACACAGAATTGATGGTTAGAAAAATTTATCAAAGTATTTATATGTGAATATTGACAGTAAAGTAGTGTATTTCAAAACTTTGAGTTCTATTATTATAATATCATTCCCTTGACCTCACCCAAATTTTAAGTCTTTTATGTAAAGTGTAAACATCATGTTAGGTTATAACACACTTTATTGACAACAAACTTGACACCTCTATGTTATGTCACAGTTGTTAAGAAAATCACTATATAGATTAAAATAGAAAGCATAATTAATTTAGTTAAGTTGTGAGGGCATTTATCACGCCCCCATATGCAACCTCTAGATTGTTCTAGTAGACTAAAACTTATAATAATCCTAAAAGCATTTTAAGAGAGAAGTGTTAAACATTAGCATGATTTTCTCAAATTAAAAACTCGTTACATTATAAGAGAGAAGGCTAAAATCAAACAAGTAAAAAAGTGACCTTTCTGCAATTATGCATTAATGAACACATATCGAATATGTATTAACGCACATTCTCCAATTATGTTGTCATGCACTAACATACAACTCCTGGTCAGCTCGGGAATAAAGCATGAAACCAACATATTAAGTATATAATAAAGCATCTTAACAAACCAAGGTTCATAAACAACATGAATGACCATCATCAAAAACATTTATAAGTGTATACGATGTACTAAAAACACACTACCTCCATATAAATTGAATACCATTAAAGAATTTTCTTTGAAGATGATCCAGTTTTGCTTTTTTGAGGTCCTGTTTCTTCTTAATGTTCTTCGGATTCAACACCTACAGTGCTTCTCCAACCACGTTGTCAATGGAAATAATATTAGTACCGACATAACTCCCGATTCCATTGATACCCATTGAACTCGTTTTGAGATCACCTTTCCATTTGCAAATATACCATTAAATTGTGTGAGTAGGATAAAATCTTATGGATGAATCGCATCATTAGGATGAATCGTCTGATTAAATCTCAAAAACCACACAATTTGATAACCACTTGTTTAGCAGAGATTGCCTGATGAATTCAGAAACATTATGCAGATTAATTTTGAACAAGGATCATTACCTATTATGCAACAGTAGATATTTGCAAGAATCAAACGAACCACAGATGACTAATTGCTTATTTGTTTTAAATGCAAAATCACATTATTAATTGCATGATGAACTACAAAATTGATTTTCAAAAGCTACAGGTTGAGTCGCAAATATGCATCCGAAGTTGTAATTGTTGATTGGAGGGAACAGTTTTTGTGATTTCAGCCCAATAACTAGCGTTGATTTATTAAATTATCATTTTGCCCTCTTGTCTAGTTGTTAAAATAAAAAAAACTCTAATTTACAATAAAAAAATCTGATTGGTGTTATTAGTTCTTTTGGTTTTTTACAAAAAAATGGTTTTCATTTGAATGCCTCCCTATATATATATATATATATATATATATATATATATATGTTAGGATTATCTTGAGAACCATATTTTTTTTGAGAACTGTATAAACCAATACGAGCCACACATTTAACATCACATATAAGTTACATTTCATTTCTACTTTTTTTTTAAAACGTTCATAACTTTTTTTCACGATATTATTTTTTTAAAAAATTCACCATTAATTTCTGTGTTTTTTATCTTTTCAACACGTACTATATTGATATATATTTTTTTAAAAAAAATCTTCTACCCTTTATTTATACATATGTAAATCTAGTTATACACATGTGCGATACCGGTTTTACACATGTGTAAATCCGGTATTACACATATGTAAAATGAATTTCGTAAAAAACACAAGTTTTTTTTAATTTTATTTTTTTTTATTTTTTTAAGAAAAAAGAAAACGGTGAAAATATTTTTTATTTTTATTTTTGTATTTTTATATTATTTTTTGTTTTATAATTTTTTATTATGTTTTCGTTAGTTACCATTTTGTCATTGAAAATTAGCGGCTCTTATTGGTTCCTAAAATTCTCACAAAGAAATGAGTTTTCATTTAGACCATTTTGCCAGTTTTAGTTATTTGTTGCTTATAAAATTTTTACTTTAATAAAATTGCAATTTAAAAATATTTTGTATTTTAAAAAAAGTTTGTTGTTTTAAAAAAAATTCTTACTTAATAAATAATATTAATAGAAAGAACTTTTTCTTAATTTTTTTTAAAAAAATTTAATCTAAAAATAAATTAAATAGGCTTATTAGTAATTAATGTAACTATTAGATAATAGATATAGAAACGAGAAAATTTTGGTGAAAAGAAATGTAGTGCAACACATGCCCCTCTTAGTTACTATTTTATTAGAGTAAGATTAATTATTAATTTAATAGTTTATTAGTTCAACACTTTATCGGTTAATTTAAAGTAAGTATTTTAATTAGTTTAGAAACCCGTGTAATGCAGGATTGAATAAAATTATTAAAGTTTTGGTTATCTATTAATATTTAAAATAATTTTTTGAGATAAAATATTATTACAATTACGTATAATATTTACTTTAGGTAATAAAACAATAATAATATTTTTCAAGCTTTCGTCTTTAAAAATTTTTAAATACTATTTTAAACAATGTTATTTTTTTCCAAAATTCTTTTGCATTAAAAACTTCATATTTCATTAAACTTTGTTTTAAAAAATAATTTTTATAATATAAAGAAACATGTTTTAAGATATCAAAAAACTTGTTTCATAATTTAAAAAGTATATAAATAATATAATTAGCATCTAATGAATTATTAATTTGTTAACTTTCATTCTGGTAATAACACATGTATAATAACTAGGTGGAGCCTAGATGAAAAGGGTAAAAAAAGCATTATATGGCACATAAATATTTTACTTTATTAAAGTAGATAATTATTAGTTCAACACTTTATTAGTTAATTTCATATAAAATTAAAAATGCTCACTTTTTAAACATATAATAATCACAAAAAATAAACTAAATGTTAAAAATGAACAAACGAACGTAAATAATAACAACTAAATGATAAACACGCAAGTGCGTAAAATGAACAACCAAATGAACTTTTTATTTTGTTATTGTCTGTTTTAAACTAGATAAAATAACAGAATTTACAACAGCGACATTTTAAAAAAACATCTTAGTTTTTTTCATCTCGTGTGAGGCCCTCAAAAGAGGTAAGCCGCTACTTTCTTCTCCCGAACCCAATTGATATTCAATACGTAGTACGTGTAAATACAACTACTAATAAATTTCTACACATAAAATATAAGAATATTTAGTCTCGCCGCAGCTAAAGTCTACAACTGCTATTTATTTTGTCTAAATGTTAACGCTTTTGTTACAATATAGATATTCTTATTAATTATATTAATGTACTTTTAAGATCATCTTGAGAAATAGTATAATTACATTTCACATAAATTTAATTGGTTTAGTTTTCTCAAGTATACTTTTGGTGTCTTTTAACTTCCGTCGTAAAAGTTTAGTTTCTTATAACTTTGCCGGCTCTCATACTTTATATAATTTATGCATTAAATTCGTTTTATTTTCTAATAATTTTATCTGCAACAACTTTCGTTTGTTCAACTTTCTTTGTTAACTTTTATAAAAAAAAAAATGCACGGCTTTCTTTGGTTTTTTTATCGATGTTCCGGTACATATATTTTTTTGAAAAAAAGGTTTGTCTTTAAAATTTGAGTATTTTTTGTGGCGTAAGCCATAGCGCATGCAGAATCGTGACAAACCTAGCCAATTATTAGTGAAAAACATTGTTGCCAATATTGGTTCTATTTGTACCAGTTTCGGTATTTGTTTTATGGTTTTCAACGAGCCTAGGAATTATTGACTAAACTCACACCCCGTAGCGCTGGAAAAAACAACAAAACTCATGTCGCATAGTGCGGGAGAAAAAACAAACTAGTTATTATTGATAAGTAATTTGGGTTACAACATGTCGACTTTTAGTGAAGTATAGATTTTTATTTTCGGTCTAAATTTCTCTCATACTAAATAATAATGGTTTTAAACAATTAATTAAATATTTAAAAATAATTCTTCTTATTTTAATAATTTATTAGAGCTTACATTAAAAGTTTTAACCTTTAAATCTTTATTCTTTGTTATTGTAATTCTTAATTTTTCATTTGTTTTTCTTTCACCGATGCTTGATAATATCCGACCTATATATCTTCATAGAAATTGTTGGTTTAAAAAAAGTTGTATTGGTTCGCTTGTTTAATACATATGTTTTAAACCTAGTTTATGTAATATGCGAATGACAATCAAACCAAAACTCGATATGAATACCCGAAACCCAAGACATTTGGAACATGTATCGGTCAGGTAAGTAGGTATGAGGGTATGAGATTACATGATATATTTGTTTAGTCGAGTACTCAATTAAGCATACGCATTTTACCTGATTATACACCCGAATTAATTTGATTATTTTCTTTATTTTAATTATATTATATACTTTTAGTTATTTTAGTATCATCCCAGATTCAATAGTTTCATTTTCTCTTTCATTAGACCATTCTCCTAATCTCTTACCGACTAACTCAATAAACAACTTTTTGTTTCTTTGTCGAACCCTAGCCATAGTAGAAGAGAGTTCGCAATACACTGATGAATAGATTTTGTTGAAGAGAGACAACGACGAAAAGATTAGGTCGAATTGTCAATGAGATACCTGATTGGTATTTCCAGCACTTTTTTTTTAACTAGTAGGTATACCTAGTTACCCGAGGGTTTGCCCGATACCCGACGGGTTTTAAGTTGGGTATTAGACACATTTATCTAATCGGATATGACGTTGAGATTACCTTACCGGTCCCAAACCCATCCCATTGCTATCCCTTATTAAAACTTAGCTATACCTTTATAGTCAAAAATAAATGACAGTAGCTCATACATTTATTCTTTTTATATTCAAGTATTACCGTAATTTAAAACAGAGAGAAAGTCATGACACAACTGAATTATTTACTTTAATGAATCATTAGAAATGCATGCATTCATATTAACTAGGTTTTACGCTCCTTTTGCTTTAATTATTACTTATATGTCTTATTTATTATCTTCAAAATTCATGCATTTTGTTTAAGTAGAAAGAAATGACAAATATACATCAAAAAGGTGTAAAGCTTTACGTAGTATGCCATTCAAATTTCAACCACCCAAGATGATATGTCTAATTTAGGGAATAATTTAGGTTCTCTAATACTTGGTAAAAGTCATTCAAGAGGATGACCATTCAGAGCTAAGGATGATGTTCATGACAAATCCAAACATACATCCAAGAAGTCGACATAATATCCCGTAACATCCTAATTATTAGGGTAATATTATGTGAAATGTTTAAAGTCTCATGTTATAATGATAAATATTCATTATGACATGACGATATGAGTTCATGTTGATTGTTTGTTGGCCTAGAATTAAGTTGGAAGAAACACATAAACATGACTCGGTAATCTTTGTGGAACTCATGACTCTTTCCATGTATTATTATTAAACCAAAAAACTTACACATTACAATAAACCTAGATTCTTCTATTTATATTAAAAACTTCAACAAAAAAACAAGTAAACCCTAATCTACTTATTTAAGAATTCAATCAAATTAAAACATACTCAATCAAATCAAACTGTTAAAATAATAACCTACCTTGATCCTAAACTTAAACCACTAAAAACAAAATGACATATTTCACATCAAGAGTAACTTAACATTTTCTTTGTTAATCTTGACAGGATCATATCTTTTTAAAAAACTGTTGGTTCATCGTCTTCTTGAGCTTGAGCCAACTTTCCTCCTCTAATTTTCCGTTCCAGTTAGAACACTCATATACGAAGTGTTCAAACTTTCCAACTAGTAACACCTCAATTCACTTTTTTCTTTAAAGTTCCCACGCCCAAAACTTCTTCCATTGTCAATTCTCTCCTCTACCATTCCCTCTTCATAGACCCTATTGCGATCATCATTGTTATATCCTTGTCGTTGCATGTATCTATCATAACCATGCTCTCTTTTGATTTGTCTTTCTTGTCCTTCATCTCTAAAAAGTAATAAGTTACCTCGATCATTCTCTTTATCAACATTATCTTTAATTATTTCTTTATACGCTTTTAATCTCCTGACCATTGCCTAGAGATTTGAGGTTTCTCTTTAGAAGTTACAATGTGTAAATACTTTTCAGAGACCTAGCTAGTCTAGAAGTTTCCACACCATCATTTTATCTTTTCTAAACTTGACCCTACACTCTTGAACTTTATAGTAATTCCACTAAGTTTACCCACTAAATCATCAATAGTCATATTTTCTTTCATTCTCAACATCTCTGATTCACTTCTAAGTCTAATCATATGATTTGGGTTTTTGGAAGCCAGATTTATTAATTTGGCCCGAATTAGAAGACAATTAAAGTGGCAACAAAATTGAAGACCTGGGTTTGGCCCTTTCGTTTTATTTTAACCCATAATTTGTTTTCTTGTTGACTAAGTTAAACCCTAGTTTATACTATAAATGTAATCATTTGAACTTATAATTCCTCATGAGAGTGAAGGGCAGAGCAATAAAAATATTGCCTTCGTTGTAGCATGTGGATATTAGTCACACTAATCGAAACACAGAACCATATTATATCTCGTGTTCATCTTTTATTTTCTTGCAGTTTATTCGTGTTTTGTATGTGTTGCAATGATCAAATTTCTATAAGAGCTTAAGGCTCGTTATTACTTCTGGTCTCCCTGAATCTTTTTAAGATAGTAGACCAGTAGTTTGTTACGCATAGTGATCGGGTGGTGAAAGTTCAAGGTTTAATAGCTTTATTTCCGTGTTTTATGTGTAAATTTATAAGAAATAGAGTTACTTTTAATATTATCTTGTGTTTGTAGGTCAAACGTGAAGAATATGAAGAAATTGAAAGAAACGGGACGAGAATTGGAGCTCGAGAAGTAAGGATATGATCAACCGAAGTTGCACGACAACGGTATCTTAAAACGGGCATAACTTGAGCTAGGAAAGGAGTTACGAGACCCACGACCTATCAACGGAAAGATCTCGAAAAGTTGCACATGAAAATCAAGGTTGTACAGGGGGGTGGCGCCACCGACGCCTCCATAGGCGCCACCGACGTCGGGGTCCGGTTTTGGTTGAGATTTGACCTAATTTGAAGGATTTAAAAGAAAAAACCTATTACGAATTTACCTTTTCACAGCAATCTTGGACGAAAATTAACCATCTTTGATCATTCTCAAGCTCTTCCACATCAAGATCATCAAACTACAAGATTTATTCAATGGCTTTGAAGATTCTATGATGAGACAAGGCTAATTCTTTGTGATTCACTCGGGGGACGGGTTTTGTGCAATTTCTTATTTTTCTTAGTTTGTAACCTAATTTGAGATTGGATCATGGACCTTTTAAGTTCGTGATTTAATTTATGATTTGATTATTTAAACGGTTTTGATTATGCTTAAACCTATTTTGATATTCTATAACTTTGGTTGTCTTTAATCATTGTGAGATTGATTATAGAATTAGGATTCATTATTCAAATTGGTAATTATGTGAATAAGATCCTTAAGCCTTTAATCCATAATTATCACTTAAATTCTATCATTGTAGTCACGATTAATGACCTCTCACTAGGTTTCATTAAGAAAAATTGTACTTTATCAAACCTGAATCCTAAAGGGGTTGCACGTTATAGGGTTTGGCCGACAGTCTTTCGACTACACTCTGTTTTTGCTGTGTAGAAGAAACTAGTTTTTTTTTTCAATCTGAGGTAATCAGGAGCTAAGATCGTTGCTCTTGGTTGATTGAGTTTACCGATCAAAAGGAGAAGCCAGGGTTGCAACTGAAGATTGAAGTTAAAGCAATTTTAGTCGATATAAAGATTGTTGAAGATTTAGTTCGTGTTTCAATGTTTGTATATAAGGTTAAAAAAGAATCTTATTTTCCATAAAAGGAAAATTGAACCAACTATATTTATTTGTGCTTCATTTTTCAAAATGATGAAATAATTAGCTCGTGTTTTGGATCTTTCTAACAGTTTGCACCTTTACTGTTTCACACATTGCTCAATGACATGTATTTTTCTAGATGTGATCCAAGCGAATTCGATTGTATGGAAAATAATTTATCAAAACAAATTACATTACCTTGATAAAAAACTTTCTTCATTATTCCTATGTTGTTTACTGAAACTTGTTCTTTTAGGATTATATTAATAGTTTATTTAAATTCCACATCTACTAGAAAGCTCATGCAAGTTTCTTCTCAACTAACTTACAAGAAGAAAATCAATCCAAAGTAAAGATAGCAAACTAATCAAATTACAATATCACATTAATTTTTATGTTAGAAATTACCATTTTTATTCGAATTCTTTTTTTAACTCATAAAATCGTAGGATAATA
>JACCIY010001605.1:0-50245 GCA_025506505.1 Flaveria sonorensis | reverse complement strand
TCCATCTTCTTGAAGTCTTCATCAGAGTAGTCTTCAACAGCTTTCTCAATCATGGCGCCATTACTAGCCGGGTCCGCCACCTTTGGCTTGTAAGGACCATGAGTGACAGATCTCCATATGCGGCTGTCTTAATACTTGTAAAACCTCAATACATTTCACCAGGTTCCAAAATCATTAGGGGTGATGATAGGATCCTTGGTCATGGTTCCCATCTCGACTCAGAAAACTTTTGTTAAGAGCTTTGAGTGAAGTGAGTAAGTATGAAGAACGAGGGTGATTGGGATGGCTAGACCTCACAATCAAGAGCCTCAAGTGCTCTGATACCAATTACAGATCGATGTTGGTCTCTCAACACAAGTTTTGTATCTCACAAACTCACTAAGTCTCACCCGGTTGATGAAGAGAATCTCTAACTAAGTTGACAATAATATATAGTTAATGAACACAAGAATGGTTTTCACAGATACTTGTATATATTATTCCCAACTCAGTATTACAAGACTCTTACAAGCATGGTTACTTAAGTTACAATGAGAAACTATATATACTACTATCTATAGCCGGTTATACTTTGAAAACCAGCTGGAATTTACCGCTAAGCAAATACTACATTGCTAGACTGACAGTGTCTAAGATAAAATATATCCTAGATTAGGTAGTCATGACAGGTCCATGACTTAACTTTTGTCACCAACTAAGTATGGTAACTGTACTAACTGAAAAAGGTAAACAGTGGGGATTAAAGTATGGTCAACTACATAGGAGTGGGAAACACCATGTAGTGTATTGGAGTTGTCAGCGGATGTTAGACACCCATACTTATGTCCTGGTTCGTAGTTGATATCTTCCGAAGGCAAAATGTCTTCGGAAGAATAAGTTTCTTCCGAGGCCATTTATACTTCAGAAGAATCAACTTCTTCCAAGTCTTCTGCAAGTCTTTGTGACTTCATTCTTCGAAAGACTTTGTCTTGGATCTTCTAAGTGTGAACTGCTTCGAAAGGAGAACTACTTGGTCTTGCATATACTTCGAAAGACTGGGTTCTACCTTCGGAAGTTCTTCATATACTTCGGAAGGAAACCCTTAGTCTCGAAAGACTTAGTTTTCCTTCGGAAGTTCTTCAAACGTTAAGCTCGAAAGATCTTCAACTTGTCTTCGGAAGAGCAGCTTTAGCTTTAGAAGACTTCTTCCATTGTACTTTAAAATATTCTAATGTTGTTTTGGTTGCACCCTCTCATATGATCCAACACATAAAACACATCATTGGTTCATTATAAATTACACAAGTTTCATCCAATTAGCTTGATAATAAGATTTTAGTTCTTAATGAGCTTGAACATAACAACTAAAATAGAAGATAGATTGAAATCATCAGTGAAATGGAACAATCAAATAGATGATCCACAATATATGATGCTTACACAATCATGAGTTCTTCTAAAGTGTTTAATGCACCTCCCGATCCTCCCAAAGGTCTTCAAGTTTGGAGTCCTGAGAGAATTCAGTAGACTTTTGCCTTTCTAAAGATCTCTAAATATTGCAAATGAGCCTTCTATTTATAGGCTATCTAGAGTGTTTAAGCATAGCCCCGTGCCTAAAAGGCATGGCCCAGCATTAGTATAATGCTTATGAAAGTTGGTAGGCTCGTACGTGCAGAAGTAGTCAAGCACGGCCCCATGCTTGATGGGACATGGCCCCATGCTTGAGGTGTGACATGCCCCCGTGCCTCTGGGGGCATGCCCCCATGCACACTATTAGGAGGACGGTACTTTTGTCATGTCAGACTATCAAACACGTGGGTTTACTAATTTAGCACGGGAGTGTGTTTCAGGCTGAGCATGGGGTGTGCTTAATGAGACATGGCTCCATGCTTGGACTCCAAGCTTGGTTTTCTTTAATTTTTTTCTTAATTATGCTCCTTTTGTCCATCCTGGCCTTTGGAAAGTCTATAAACATAACTTAACAATTTTAAGTTCATTTTCATCTTCTTAAGTAAGATTTTAAGCTATAAATGATGTGCTTTTGTATGTTTCTATGTAAATTTAGAGCATATCATCCGACTGATGCTCCAACGGCATTGCTCGAGTGTTTTAATAAGGGAGGATGAAGCTAGAAACACCGATGATTTAATCACATGTATGTTTCTTGTAAACCACACTTATGTAAATATATTATTTGACTCTAGTTTCAATAAGATCTTTGTATCAAATATGTTCATGGCCTATTTAGGAGGTATAAATTCTAAACTAACAATGCCCTACATTATTAAATCACTAATGGACAAGAAATAATGGTCGAGTTTGTGCTTAAAGATTGTTACTTAAAATTAGATAACCAAAAACTCCGATTGGATTTATTTCCAATAAATTTGGTAGGTTTTGATATAGTCCTTGGGATGGACTAGTTAGCTAAGCACAAAGCTCATATAAATTGTGAACAAAACTCGGTTGAAGTTGAGCTATCAAACAGCCAGAAGACATAGATCATAGAAGATCTGTCGCGTAGATCTACAAGATTGTTATCATCAATGAAAGTGAAGAAGTGCCTACGATAAGGATGTGAGAGCCACGGGTTGTACCTGATGATGACAAAAAAAAAGAGAGAAGAACTGAGGACATGCTAGTGGTGTCGGAGTACTTTGATGTGTTTCTGGAAGATTTACCTGTCTACCTCCAGACAAACAAGTTTAATTCCATATCAACCTGGTACCATGTACTACACCAATCGTGAAATCACCTACCGTTAGTGCCCTCATAATAACGGTTGATGTTTCCACTTCAAGAACTAGTGGAAAATGGATTTATCTAACCGAGCTCATCGAATTGGGGAGCTCTGGTCTTATTCGTTAAAAGAAGATGGTTCTATTCGATGTGCATTGATTACCGAGATCTGAAAAAGGTAACGGTCAAGAACTGATATCCTTTACCGCCTATCAATAATCTATTTGATCGATTACAAGGATCGGGCTATCTTTTGAATATCGACCTATGATCTGGCAATCACCAAGTGAAAGTACATGAAGAGATGCACCAAAGACCGCCTTTCTGACAAGGTATGGTCATTATGAGTTCTTAGTGATACCATTTAGCTTGACCAATGCACTTGAGGCTCTCAGTTCACGAAAGGGTGAACTGAGAAGTTTGTGATCGTGTTCATTAATGACATCCCAATATATTCACGAATCAAATCAGAGCACAAAGAATACATCCGCATATTCACGAAGGAACAATTAACGACAAAGGAATCCAAGTGGACCCAGGTAGAAGCTGTAATGGGGAAGCTCCTAAATCACCAACCGATATTCATTGTTTCTCAGGTTAGCTGAGTATTATAGAAGATTTATCCAATACTCTTTATATCATAACAATGTTTACTGCTTTCACCCGAAAAAGTGTGAAATTTAGCCGGGTCCCCAAGTAAAAGGAAGCATTCGAAGTGCTTAAGCCGAAACAAAGTAATGCCCATTCTCTCTCTAACCGAAGGAACGATAACTTTGTGATTTACTGTAATGCTTCTATAATGGATTAGGATGCGTGTTGATACAAAGTAACCACATGATTGTATATGCATCAAGAAAACTAAAGAAGCACGAAGGAAATTACGCTACTCACTACCTAGGATTGGGTGTGGTGTTTGCATTAAAGATTAAACGATATTACTTGTATGGAACAAAATTTGTCGTGTATTTAGATCATAAGATCCTAAAACACATATTCGAGCAAAAGGAGCTTAATATGCGAAAAAGGTGATGGATGGAAGTATTGGCCAATTATGACTTTGAACTTTAATACCATCCAGGCAAGGCAAGCATGGCTGTTGATTCCTTAACTCATATGGTACTGACAAAGCCATTCACGTACATGCGATGCATATAAACGTTCGAGTAGCTTGATGGATGAATTAAGAAAAGCCCAAACAGAGGCCTTATTGGAGAGAAAAATATCAAAAAAAATATAGATGATTGGAACTGTGAAACGGTTGACTATAAGAAGTGATGGACTACTTTGGATGGGCACTCATATTTAGGTACCCAACTTTAGAAACCTAAGGAGGTTGGTTTTGAAAGAGGCACATAAATCTAAGTACTTCATGCATCTCAAATCTTATAGATGTATTATACAATGAAGGATTTTTACTAGTGCAAGGAATGAAAAAGGACATTGCGACCTATGTGGAAAAGTGTATGACTTGCTTGCATGTAGGCTGAACACAAGAACCTTTAGGGATGCTACAGCCTTTGAATATCCCCATATAAACGGGAAAAACACCATGATGGACTTTATGGTCAAGTTTCCAAGGACACGAATGGGCAAGGATGCGATATTGTTATTGTAGTTAGGTTAACAAAGTCTACATACTTCATACCTAGTAAGAGACCTATGAAATTGAAAGATTAGCCCAATTGTATATTGATAAGATGGTGTCTAGGCATGGTTTTCCAATACCGGTCGTGTCTAATCTTGATATTAGGTTCACGTCTTGCTAGTAGCAAACTTTCCAAGGGTAAAGGGGACCAAATTAGAAATGAGTACTGCTTATCATCCTTAAACGGGTGGCCAGCATGAGCGCACAATACAAACCATAAAACGCATGCATTGGGAATGTGTGATTGAATTTTATGGTCATTGGGACGATCAACTCTTATTAATAAAGTTCTCATATAACAATAGCTACCAAGAAAGTTTGAAAGTCGTGCCTTTTATGGCATTGTATGGGTGGAAACGTCAAACGCCACTTTGTTGGTTTGAAGTGGGCGAATGGAAACTAATGGGTCTTGAGTTGATTCTAGATAGCACCGATAAGGTGAAGAATATAAAGGAGAGACTGAGAGCCTCTATGGATCGTCAGAAGAGTTATGCCGATAGGTGGTAGAAACCTCTAGAATTTACAGCTGGGGACAAAGTAATGTTAAAGGTGTTGTCATTACGGGGCACCATTCATTTTAGAAAACAAGAGAAACTGAGTCCTTGGTATATTAGACCTTTTGAGGTCATTGAGCGAATAAGAGTGATGACCTATAAGTTACAACTCCCTAAGGAGTTAAATGGAGTCCATCTAGTATTCCACGTGTCAAATTTAAATAAACGCTTGTCTAATGAGACATTACAAGCCCCACAAGACAAGATCCAGAATAATAGTTATACTTCATGAAAGTGTCGGTCAAGATTGTAGAGAGACAAGATAGAAAATTGAGACTGAAACAAATTCTGATTGTTAAAGTGAAATGTAACACCAAGCGCGGTCTAAAATTTACATAGTAACCGGAAGAAGGAATGAAAGGAAATACCCTCACTTGTTCACAAACTGACGTGATAATGTGACGAAAACATAAATGGAACAATTTAAAATGAAAACATTCTAAGAAATGAGATTTGAGGACCATATCGAACCGCTATACTATGCATAATGGTCCGCCAAGGGATGAGGTTCGAAACAAAGGATGTGGGTTTCATAGAAGACCATTAAGGTTAAAGGATAATGGTTTGCCATAGTGGTCGCAAACCGCCATGGTCTGTCTTATAGGACTACGATGAATATTCCTTTCCAAGATGAGAATATCCTATTTGGAATATGTGAATATGCCTTTTTAAGGCGGTAGCAGTTCGACAAGCTCTGGGTAGTGGTCTGCCAAGGACCCCAATCAGGCATAGGTGGTATAAAAACCACAAAAATCAAATTTTCACCATTTACACACCCTCACTCTCGGTCTAATCTCTCTACAAACCTGGCATCCTCTCTCTCTCTCTCTCTCTCTCTCTCTAAGATCTTGGTATTTTAGAAGGCTCAGTGTGACTATCGGAGCTCACAGATATGCTCATTTATGTTGAGTTGGCTTGAAACCGACGTTTGGAATCTCAATTCTCTTCAGCAAGCCTCAAACCATTGTAAATACGAGTATGGTTGTATATGTGCAAGAATATGACATGTGAAAATCCATTTTAGTGATAGATCGCTTGGTGGTGGAGTTGTGGTCGTCAAAAGGTGACTAAAAATCTAGATCTGTTGTGCTAAGGGTCTAAAAAACTTCATATTATACATCATCATAGATTATATGGGTAAGTTGGGGTTTACAAAAAGAACCAAACTGGCAGACGATGATTAGGATGCATATGATTGTTATGGTCTGGAAGTGATCATGTTTTAATAAATGGATTTTTTGCGGGACAAAGTCCAGGTATAATGAGAAATGGGTAATACATGCTAGTGTCCTAACCTTGTGGTTGACATAAAGATTTATCATGTAAAGGATTTTAGGTAATGATAAGATAAGTCCATCTATGAACTTCTATGTTGGGCGTAAGCGTAAACCTTAGCTCTTCGACGAGTGTTCATCATGAGCGGTGATGGGAAACGATAACATTAGGTTGTGGAAAACCCTAGCTTGAGGTCATTCACATGACTAGGGTTGATAAAATAAGATTAACTCGGGTGGGGAATCCTAAGGGTTTACACGTGGAACTTATGCCAACTTGATGCGTGTGATTGTAAATCCTGAGGGTTCGCATGGGAAAATCATTAAGGTAAATAGAGGGTTACAGGAATGTAACGCCTTGCTCAAACCTCTGGGCATATGGGCGCTAGGTTGATCCAGTTAGGTAGAAAAGCGACACTCTATGGTGAATACGCAATCCGATGCCACAACGGAGACTGTGGATAGGATTGGACTGGTTCGAGGTCACAACAGAGACTATGGATAAGACTAAGGGATAATGATAATTTGAGCCTTAGTAGAGATCTATGAATAGTACTAAGGCTAGCCTAAGGCCACAATGAAGACTATTGATAGGGTTGAGTAAATTTGATGGCGAGGGATTTGGTCGACCAGTGTGCCTATAACCTACCCTCCTATTGTTAAATATATATTAAGCCTAAAGTGCCACATATGTGGTCAAAACTGATGCTCACTACGGTGACTTCAGTATAGATTTGATTTGTTGATAATTACTTGCACACTTTGTCATATTTCTTAACCTCTTTAGAGTTATTAGTTATGACTCACCAACAATGTTGTTGTTGGCGTGTTTTAGCTCGTGATGGTGGAGCAAGAAATGTTGGGAGGTAATAAGCAAGGTCGGGGAGACTTAGTAGAATAAGCTAAATAAAAATCTTCATGTGGAAGATAATGACTGGATTTAACCTGCTTAGGGAAGCATATATGTATTTCTGTTTGTGATTCTAAATGCGATGGACGCGTGTATTTATGTAAGTTGTTAAGATTTAAATTCAGTTTAGTTTTGTGGCCTTGATTATGTTTAAGACTTCCATTGTGTTATGTTGTGAGATTGATACAATAGGTCGCACCTGTGGATTGGGGTGTGACAGGTTTAGCTGACTGACTGTTATGATTGATGTTATAGACGATTATAAAATTTTACTGTTTTTATGAATATGTATTTAAAGTATAGTGCCATAAAAGATGTATTTTATAAAGTACTAATGATAGTATGATAAAGTATGAAGAGCAAAAGAAAGAAAGTAAGGTAGACTGATAATCACAGAGAAAGGTAAAAGATAATGGTAATTAAAGAACGTAAATAGGCCGAAAATGTTATGGTTCACCTGATTGAAGCTTTGCCTCGTGCACTGCTCGAATGATAGGAGTTATCTTTTGTACACATTCACCTGATAGGAGTTTTGCCTCGTGCACTTCTCAAATGATAGGAGTTGTGTCTTATGCACACTCACTCGATAGGAGCTTTGCCTCATGCACTGCTTAAATGATAGGAGTTGCGTCTTGCACACACTCACCTGATAGGAGCTTTGCCTTATGCATTACTCACCCTGAGAGGAGTTCTACTTTGTATATACTCACTCATAAGAGCTTAGCAAAGATAAAGTAAAAATAAAGAACAATGAAAGAATAAATTAAGTTTAATACTTTTAAGAATATTGCTTAAGTATAGTAGTAAAGATAAATGATAATCAAAGCTAATGTACTAGCTAATGAAAGTGAGCGATGATACAGTGAATGATAAAAGAAAAGTAAAGACTCATATGCTATAGTATTTTAATAAAACTAGAACCCATTCAATATCGCTGACTTTTGTATGCATATTAATTAGACAAGTATGAAAGTGATGAAATAAAGAGTGAAAGCTTGGTATGTGGATGGAGTTACCCGGTTGTTCGTATCTGGCATACTTAAAGATAAAGTATCTGAACATGTTTTAATTTTGATGATAGAACAATGCTCCTTGTAATGACTATTTATTTTCCATTGCAATACTATGGTTGATGTTTAAAGTTTAAGAAATATGTTGTTTCTCATAAAAGAAAACCAACTGTGAGGTTGTCCGGAAACGAGGCCTTACACTACAGTTATGTTACAGGTAAGATATAGTGTGTCTAAAGTGATGTTACATATAAAGGATAGCATGTGGAGATGCGATTATATAAAGATATAATATGTTGCAGGTATAATTATGTTATGTTTAAAGCTATATACAATTAAAGTTACTATATTAAAGAAACATTTTACATTGCTAAAGTAAAGTAGAAATCACTCAAAGAAGTTGACTTTCTGCATCCATGACATGTTAAAGTGTAGGAAAGCTTATAAGTTATGATATAAAATATGGCATGGAGGTGAAGGCCACCCTAGCTAGAGACTAACATACCAATGTTTAAAGTTTATATTGTCGAATAATTTACTATGTTTTCCGTTTGTTTTCCAACAATGATGTTATGTATGGATGTTTTCGTTGTGATTGTAATATAACTTTTAGTTTAATTAAGACTACGTGTTCATATACAAACTCATGTGTGAGGTCTCCCTAGTATGGGTTTATCAATGTCAAGTATGATTGTGACTCAAAAAACAAACCATGTTTCTTGAATCAAGCTTTGTTTAGACCAACTGACTTTTCACATAAATTAAAATGTGGTCAAATAGCTTCCTCATTATAGTTATAACCATAGCAACAGCTAAGTTTCTTGTTGAAGAACTGCACCAAGCCACCAACGCAAGATTATATACTTTTAGAAGCCATTTGAGAGCGTTTTTCATTTATAAGAGATTAATGGAGGTAAAAAAAAAAAACACGAAAAAATAATCATATAAATCACTATATAGACCATATAACGTTCAAAATTTTTCCTAGAAGAAATGCATATTGGTTCCTCCAACCTAGTTTCAAAAAACCGGTACCAACCTGGTTTCCAACTAAAAAATCGATACAGTAGCGACGGTTCGGTTCCTATCCTTACTGTTCTTGCCAAACCAGTTTTTTTCCTTTTTTTTTTCGGCTCGGTCTGGTCACCAGGTCCGGTTTAGGAACCAGTTTTTTTACACCTTTATAACTCTAAGCCATGGGAGTTGCACATGACCAGTTCGTCGTTTGAAATCCATCTTGAGGCCCAACCTTTAGTTTTACAATACCATGCCCTACAACTAATTCTAGTGGGCTTCACAAATTTGGTACATTTGAGCCCAATATTTTTCCATTTGAGCCTCACAGCACACTCTTTCACAGTTCACACCTTGGGCTTTCAACTAATATTTGAGATATGTACCTTTTCGGCTTTTCTCTTCGTCGTTTTTATAGTTTTAATGTGAGAGAGATGGGCAAAAAATCGGTTTGAAAACCGAACCGCCAACCCGACCCGGTTGTCAAACCGGTTTCATCCCAAACCGATTCTAACCTGACCTCATTCGTAGGTTTGAGATCATCTCTTAACCCTATCCGGTCAAGTCAATTTCAACCCGGTAAAACATGAACCGAACCGGTTACAACCCAATTTAAACCCGGCCCTTCCCTCAAACCGGTTTCAACCTAAACTAGTTTTTAGAAAAACAGGTTTTAACTTTATTGATCCAATTTGAACTGGTTTCCAAACCCGTTTCCAACCCGATGTATAGACCTCTGAGGAGGCTCAACCTCTTTTGGATTCTGATATAAACTTTTGATTTCCAAATCTTTTATAACAAAAAGAAAATTATTTATTAGTTCTCGAAACAAACTTTGAATATTTAAAAACTATCTGTCATCCATATTAATGAGTGACTAAAATAATGTTAAAGAATGTCTTTTGCTCACATCTCTTGTGGTCACGTTGAGTTTTAAGAATACTAGTATAATTATTAAATATGTATCAATGATCTTTAACCCAACTGGTTAAAGTGAGGTAGCCATAACATATAAATATTAGAAAATCATGGGTTCAAGTCTCACTATGAACAAAATACTTAGAGTTGAGCCAGTGGTTTTTCTCAACAATAGGTTTTCTCCTGAGGAGGTGGGAGGTGCGGTCCCAGCTGGAAAACAAATAGATGGGTCCGACTAAGATAACACTTATCATCCAAAGCAGGGTCGCACATTTACCATTAAAAAAAAATTTAAATGTCTTAAAGTATTTTAATATTGGAGTATCATTCGAGTATTCCTTGATATTAACATATGTATTATTACTGAAAGTTTCGCCAACTCCGATGACCGAAACTAACGAAAATTCCACTGATAATGCATATCACATAAATAATATCTTAGTTATAACGTATTTTTGTTATAATAAATTAATAACTTTATTAATCACGTGTTATTTTTAACGAGGTCACCCTTAACTTTTCCGTGACCTTCTCAATATTTACATTCGTCATTGATTGAAAAAAGTCAACAACTCAATTAATATTTAAGTTATATAAATGTATCATCTACTCTAGGTGAAAGATTTATTATCTCCTGTAATTGCTTATTTATATATGTATAGATACCCATAATCATTACAGTCATAATTCAATTTCAATATAAAGAATAGTCTTTGATTGTATATTGACATCATCGGTTTTTATTAAGTCTAAAGATCAACATGTGTAATACATAAGATTCTCACATAGTACTAATATATTGTGTAAAGTTTGGAAATTTTATTACTATTACATAGACAAAAAAATTTAGTCGTACTCACAATGTAAATCCTTAAGGTACGAAATACCTCTCTAAACATAAACCTCTTTTAAAAAGGGATTTCAATGTTGAAATTGTCCTTTACAAACAACGACCCTACCATATGAATCAAAAAATTATTGATATAAAACATATGGATAAAAACAATATTTGCCTAGCATTTCCTTATTCTACTTATGATATTCTAAAGTCATCATCTATCACAAAAGAAATTCACTACATTTACAAAGAAAGAATCTCCGCATTCAATCTTTGAAGATTATATACCATCTTCACTCGAACCCCAGACCTTCATGTCACATGATATTACTCATATCCTCGATATAAACGAGTAACATGTATACTACTACCTAAGCATGGAAGTAAGTGACTCAAAGACATGCTCTTCACAAGGAATGGTGAGACCCATATCGTGATCGAACCCAAACTCTTCCTCGGCTTGTTGTAGCAGCCTCTTGAACTCGGGGTGTGACAAGAACGATATAGGGATGATGTATCGACTACGGTTTATGCCAACGTACACGACAAAGTGGCCTTTCGGGACATCATCATAGTGTTGTTGTTGTTTCCTCCCCAAGCTTGAACATCTCCTCACCATGTGCTTCAAAACTGCTGTTTTGCTTGAGGTTTTCTTGAAAGCCATTTTTGAATGCTCACACTTAATTTCTTTTTGTTGAGCTTTTATCTACTTTGAGAGTCTATATATACACACATATATACATATACATAGATAAATAGAGATAAAGATAGTATGAGAGAGAGGAGAGATGGGCATGGGGGTATGTTGGTGAAGGAAAGAAGAGATCAACCGCTTGTTGTTTTGTTGTTTTAGGGGGCAGGGGGTTTATGTTAATTCTCAAAGCACATGATACAATAAAACATGTAATATATTGAGTGTTATCATATCAAGTATGAGGGAGTTTTTGAAGCAATGGGGTGTTTCACAAATGGTTTTACACATGGTGTTGTTTCCGTTTGCTATTTAAAATTGTGAGTTCAAGAGTTTGAAAATGAAAAAGGACCGAATTTGTTACCGGGTTTTTATATATACATATAAAGAAAACAGGGACAATGCCCTTTTCTTTGTTTTTTTGTATTGTTTTTTTTATTTTAAGGTTTTTCTAATTCTTTTCGTTGTTTTATTTTTTATTATTTTTTTATCTTTGCTTTATTTTAAATTCTAATCTCTGAGTTTTTTTATAATTTTTTCCATTGAGACATCCTTATTTTATCGATGTTAATTTTTCTGGCGGTTTCATCCCCCGCTCGTTTAACGCTTTTCTTTTCTTTTTCTTTCAGGGTTTTTTTTCAATTTTTTATTATTGAAACTTTTTATAAATTCTTTTGTTTTCTTGTTTTCCCTCCGGTTCTTAAATATTTTTTTTGTGTTTTCTAACGAATTTTCTGATTTGACCTTGTGAAAATAGAAAATGCTACACCTATGTTATATTTAATATCCAAAAATAAATAAAAAAAATTTAGCATAAAGTTTATTCAAAACTGTGTTAGAAAGTATTCTTTTTTCTCTTGTAAAACCAAAAAATGTTTATTTTAAATATAATTGGTTTCTAAATAAATTTATCACAATTTAGAAAAATAAAATAAACAAATTTTATTTTATAATTTTTTAAATATTACATGTTATTAGAGAAAACCTAAATTCCATATTAAATGAAAATCAAATACTAACCTAATATTTATAGAAGTGGGAAGTCGTTATGTGAAGCAACGAATTCAGTTTCTTCATTTCAAACTTCTTAATTCGTTGTTTTAAATAGCGAATACTCAAGAAACATAATTCGAAAAAGAGCACCGGATGTGCAAAACCATTCGTCGAACAACCTATTTTATAGTTTGTGATGCATGCTTTTTGAACTTGTATTAACCATGCAGAGAAGGTTAAGAGTTCAAATGTGTTACCCAACCTTTTCTTTCTCACGTTTATTTGACTTCTTTACAGTCATCTTTTACAACACATGTTGAGTACATGCTAGATACAAAAAGTGGGATCATAGATCTTTAATATGTTGATATCCCAACTAACAAGGCACCATTTTTTTTTTTTGGTAACAACATGTTATTTATGAGATTGGCTTACATAACTAATAGCAACATTAAAGCGGAAATGTCGGAGAGAGTAAATACGTGATTGTGAAACGTAGCTCATTTGCTACATTCTTGATTTCTATTCTATATAGATAGTTTGATATGTTGTTATTTGATGCTAGTATAATTTAATAATTTTGTTAGCTTAATGGTAATCTATGATATATCTAAATTACCAGTTACAAACTAATTAAAACTTAAAATAAGAATAACCTGATCGAGTCACAAATTGGCTCTTCTTAATCATAGCCTGAATACAAGCTTAACTTCCAGCTTAGTTTAAAAATGGATTATTATGAGCTCGAGTCTATACTGATATTACCTTGGCTTAACTCTATTGTTAAACAACAGCTACTTATAGTAGTCATCTGAGTTGTTGTATATGATAATGTGTGCATGTGAATTATTTAAAAGATGAATTACTGACATATACTATTGTAGGAAAAAGTTTAAAATATAAAGTGTTATTTTTTGTGCAAAGTGTAGAAAGTAATCTTAACATTTGATCTAAGTAATAAACAGTTCAAATTAAAGATGGAAACAATCACGTAAAAAGAGGTCTGAAGAGGTAGATTTGGAAATAGTCTACAATTGCTGATTTATTTTAATTTTTTTTATTTTTTTAAACTCCTATAACTTTTTATATGATATTACTTCTTTTAAAAATTACACCATAAAATTGAACATTTTATTCTCTTTAGTTTGAGTATAGTATTACGATATTTTTTTAGAATAAAAATCAACATTTTTTTAAACATTTATGTGTTGTGCGTATAACTTACGTGATTATTAACTATGTAATTATAAAATATTTGTGAAATGATCATATAACTTACGTAATTATTATTTATAACTTGACAATCTTAGCTTACATAATTATGAATATAACTTACATAATTACAAACAAAACTTGTGTAATTATCTATCTTATATGCATAATTATGATGTGAACGAAATTACCCCTCTTGCAAAAAATACGTGTCACAAGTTGTTAACTTCGTACGATTCGCACTTTTTTGCACTTTGTAAAATAATATTCCCCTACTATTGTACTTATGTTGTTTTAGGTATGCTACTTTTCATGTTGTTTAGACACGAGGTAGGCCGGGCCTACGGTGTGAAAGATCAAAGTGCATTCACATATAAGATCGGTCACAAGGTGTGAAATTAATTGCAAGAATTGCATTCGTGTTTCAATGTTCTCTCGTCCTTGAATGGTTTCCTAACCGATTCGTCTAATGGATGTTAATGTTAACAATATGAAAATCGACATGACTATTATTATTTCCCAATGATAGTATGTGTATTGTCATGATCGTTATGACCATATGTTAATTCCAAGTTTAAAAGCGGAGAATTTCACTATTATAAAATCATCATATGTTTCTCTAAATAGAATCCCGTTTTAAAGAATTGTAGGATTTAAATCTTTAATGCAGTGTGAAATAACATATTATTATGTTAAAAAAATATTTTATAATGTAATACATGCTAATACAAACCAATCAAGTACAATTACATTTTATGAAGGATAAAGTTCCTATTATTTTTTCCTACATAAAAGAGTCCGGTTTTTTTCTATGATACCATGTCCTATTATCTTTGAAGGATGTCAAGTGAAATTTTAAATACTTATTTGGGTTGGTTTTAGCTAAAATATATCATTTTATTGCTCTAAAATGAGGTCAATAAAATTTTCAAGCTTTACTTATTGTACTTTCAAACAACCACGGGCGGACCTAGGTTTTGTGTAGGGATTGGTCGCACCCCGTGAAAATTTACTTTTTCACGTATATATATGGTTTACTCACGACCCATCCCCAAGAAATTCGGACATTGACCCCCTTAAAATTTTGACACCGAAATTTATGATTTGAAATTATACAAATATAATTTTTTGTAAATAAACTAGCACATACTTTAACTTTTTTTATAAACTCAATAACTATTTATACAATTAACCTCACTACTCCTATGATTCTTGTAAACTCAATTACTCTAATATCCAATAACAATTTAATAAACAATTAAACATGTTACTATATTAGCCCAAGCATTAAACAGTTAACCTAATAATTAATAAATAATCAATCACAATCTACAAACTTTTAATATTAGCAGCAATTGATGGGATGAATAACTCGATGATATATGTGATTCTAAATAGTTTAATTGTTACTAGCCCATGCTCCCAACTGTCCGATTTTCACTGAGCCCTTTTTGTCAGAGTGTTTATCATCAACCTCCCAATTGTCCACAGTTAAATGCCCCTTTCTCAATTTAGGTATTTATTTTTAAAACTTCTTTAATTTGTACTTTATTATTTGATCATTTGTTATATTATTTGATTGATTGTTTGAATATTAGCTTGAAATTTATTGATTGAATATTTTATGAATTGCTTATTGATTTTTTCTAATATTTTGTTCTATTTTAGAATATTTTTTCTAGATGATGTAATTGAGTTCGTGATGAGAATTTAACCAAAGATTAACTTTGTCTTCTTATTATGTGATCGGGCTCACCTGAACCCTATTTGTGACTGACCAGTCCTTAACTGAACAAAACATATTTAATATTTAATAATAGACAATTGATCCTAAAAATATCTAACTCCATAAAAAAATTTACTTCCGTTACAAACCATAAATAAAAAAAATTGCAACATTTGGTAATTTACTAAACTAAAAAGTTTTGTTGCGTGCCAAGTGATGCTATTGGCAATTTGGTATATCTGGTTTAGAGAGATGGAAGGAAGATGCAAGTTTTCTTAATAGGTCACCGGTGCTGTTATTTATTTTCAGAATGGCTGAAACTTTAAAGTTTGATAATTTTATTATAAGATGGCGAAGGAATGAGCTCGGTAACAGTATTGTACCGAATTGGTACCAACCGAAAGTACCGATCCCGAAAATCACCAAAATTAAGTACGAGTACCAAAAATACTCGGTACGGTGCGGTACGATACCAGTACGGTATTTGAATGTAAAAATAGGGAAAATGCCGGTACGGTACTGAACCGAAAGTATCGATCCCAAAATACCTAAAGGCTAAAGCACATAGAGTAAAAATCATTATTGCATTCAAACAGGAAAAAAAGAAAAATAGAAAAACTAAAGTGGTTTGACATGCACGCTACTCATATCTTCAAAAGGATGACACCTCCATGGGCTCGAGTCCAGAACCTCCGAAGCGGCGCCCTCCACAAGCGACGTTGTGAATGATTCCATTTCATAATGTTGTTGGAGGGTTACATTTACACAGCTAGAAATATAATATTATAATTAATATATTTGAACAAATAATAGGTTCAAACTAGTAAACCGCCCAAACCGAACCGTTTTTGTTGGTCTGATCGCGGTTGACTTAACCAATCTAATCGATTTGGTTTAGTTTTTTAAAAACTGTAATCACTGGTTTGGCTCAAAAATCGTATAAAAACCGGTCAAAATTGATCATGAACGCCCCTACTCACACAACTAAAAGCATAAATTCATTTTTAATTTAGTTGAAAAAATTAATAATAGGTATAGATAATATAAACAGACATATATATAAATAATATAAACATCTGTATATATACAAAACTGTTTTAGAAGCCAGAAAAGTGTATATGGATCATAAATGGATAACTCAAAGAATAAGAAAGAAGTGAAGTATGTATGATTGCAAGTGACCAATGGGAAGTAGAGCACATGGAAACCATCCATCTAGTTGAGTTGACAATGATGAGGAAAGATTTTCCTATTTTCCATTTTGTTTTTACATGTAATGGACTAATGGGTGACCATAAGCCTACATATTAATGTGGCAAATAAAATAGGATGGTCCAAATTATTAATCTTATCGAAAATTCCATATTATCTAGTGTGATATGAAATTATATTGTGAATAAGATGGATTTATAAACTACTTTGATGCACTACTCATGAATTAAGAAGAAAATTTTAAAAGTAAAATTGTATGGTCTATATAAATATCCTTTGAAGATTAAAATTTCCTTCTTTCATAGCCATAATCTCTTTTTTAAAATGGAAGTACAATTTAAGATGTTACCATATGTCATTATGATCATATTATGTAAGACTCTTCTAGGACAAAAGGCGGCAGCATTTTGCTGGGCCGACACTTACACTATGAGACATAAGCTATGGGAGCAAATAGGATTAGATACCCTAGTATTTTTTTTTTATTAACCGAGAGAACTATAAATCGAGATCCTGATGCATATAGATACAAATGGTTCACTGGAAGCATTAATTTCCAGGAACATTTGAAATATTTCATTTCTGAGTTGAAGAGCCTTTTTCAAGTAATCAATTAATTTTAGATATAGTGAACAACGAATATGCTACACCTTCAAGCCTTCAAAAAGTTTCACGATGATCACATTGAAAATAAAATATTAAAATATGAATTAAGGTCACACCACATCTATGATACAACGTTTCTCTCATCCGCACACAAACTTATGGACATGTTCATGTTCTAGAGAGCGACCAATCATGTGTCATGCAAACACATCATGCTAAAAAAAATAGGTCGAGCAATAACATTGTTTGAAACAACATAAATTGATGTATACACATCAAAAGTAAGATAACACATCATAAAAAAGATTCTCAACATATAGCTTTGTCATTTTACTTTGTCTTTTACATGTAGAAAACTTACAAAGTTAAAGAGTATTTAAAAGTAATTACACTAATAGTGACTATATTTTGAATATTTTCACTAATTAACTAACCTTAAATGATAATTTTATATGAAAAGATTATTTCATCCTTTTATTTGAAAAACAAACTAATTAAATGAAAATAAGAAGACCCCCCCCCCCTCTTGCGCTAACGATTGTCGCTTGACCTACACAACCACCACCAACCACATGACGGTTGTCGATGCGTCTTCCTTAACATTTTATATTGTTTGGTTATCATCGCTGAGTTGAAATCTCTGGGATATTAATATGGGCTTTAGCATCGTTGTACTCGCCCTGTATTATCGAGGTCAGCCACAACCGCCACACGTAAAACAATTGTCGCCCTTACCCTTATCTCTTAGATTCACTTTCACCTTCATCCTTTTGTCTCCTTCTCTCTCTCTCTCTCTCATTATATATGTAATTAGTTATATTATTTATCAAAAAATTGATTACATATACACATCACATGCATAAATGACTAAGAGCGAAGTGTATAGTTTTTAATATGTGTGTTTTTTCATAGTCAAATTAACGATAACAAAGTTTTCAAAAGTTATATTATATTATTTAAGAAACTATAAGAAAATGTTATAGATTACTAAATCATATACGATAAAACTAAGGAATAAGATTGAAATAACTAGTTTATCGATCCAAAAATCAATTTAATTCATTTAATTAACTATCTTATAATATTTACCTGACTTGTAACCTTCATTTTTAGATTGATCTATAAGACTATGTATGACTGAAAGACAGGGCTACATCGCCAGAAAACCTATTGCAATAAGATCAAAGATAAATAATAAAAATACAGATATAAATATATGATTTTGTAACTAGCTATATTATAATAATGAAATACCATTTTACTTTTAAATATGTAAGTTCACGTGGTGTTATGGTATGGAGATGTGACTGAAGCCATTTATGGCAAGCTAAACCACGTTACCCTTGCAGACTAGACGCATTCTTTCAGCCTCAAACGTGTCTTCGTCTTAACCATGCTTTTTCTAAACAAAATAATTTTGTAAAATTATTTAGGCTATGTTTAGGATTGATTATTTTGTTAAAAAAAACTTTTGATAAATAACATTTATTAACTTATAATTTTTTAAAATGAGTTTAAAAAAATGTTTAAATTAACTTATAAACTAAAAAAACAATAAGTTGTCTTGTAAATTGATTTTTTTGGCGATGGAGGGATATGGTATCACATGATGTGGGTGAGGGTATATTAGTAATTATGTATAAAAAGAGTTTTTAACTTCTCAAAAGTTGCTCCTCCAAACTTTTTAATTTCTACTTTTTAACCCTTTATAAAAAGTTATTTTTAAAAATACTTTTGTATTTCCCAAACATTTTTATTGACTTGTTAACTTTTCAAATCAAAAGTTGGTTCAAAATAAGCAATCCAAACACCCATTTATTCCTCATAAAATTACTATTATTAGTTTTACCATTCTATCCTTTCTTAAATTAACTAGGATTAATACCTAAACGCATGTTGCGCATTTTAACGGCGAGTTAACCGAGGCTCAGACAAACGCACATATTTTAAATATTACGTTTTGATCGTCATAGCCAAAACTCGATAGCTTAACAGAACAATATCACATCCCTAACCCACAGTCTAGGATAGGAGCGACGGACCATTGCAATTCCAAAGCAAAAACACACAAAAACCAGATCTAGAACAAAAATAACTGTCAGACACACATCATCACCGAGCCAACAATTTAACATGGCTAACGTAACAGTTTAACATGACCAACATAGACCCAAGAATACATACAAACATATTAATAAGCCAACATAACAGCAACATCAACACAGGCCACCAACAACAGTCGGTTAGGGTGCTCGAAGACTTAGAAAGACGACCTCGTTGTGGATGCACCCTAGATAATGCCACGCCCAAACAACAAAGACCTAAACTCCTTAGCATCACAGTGTCAACCAAATCCAATAAATTCAGGCTAACAATCGCGGTGTACGGTTATATATTTTTTAACATTTAAAAAGCAAGGCAAAGAAATAACGTACGTGCATCTCAGATGAGTCCACACCCATTATCATCGATGAAACAAAAAAGCAAGCCTAAAAAAAGTCATGTAAACCATGAAAGAACCCGAGGGGGCCCTGTTCGTGCCCTTCAGGTCTTGATGCCAATAGGTGCCTAAGGGCATCATCATCGACCAACAGAACAAGCATAGGCATAACAATTGCTAGAGTACACCACCAACAAAGTGTCTGAGCCAACAAAGCAAGCAGAGTTGACATATGTTTACACTCATCATCATTGATAAAACAAAATCCACGGTTCAAAAAGGCCTTCCTGCACCAAAGATGGATCCAATCGGCCTGCATGTTGAATCAGAACAGCACTAGCGAGCTATAGGAGGGTCGCCATGTCGGAATTAGGCAGCCCAGCAAACCATTCACACGCCACCACCGCAATCGTCTCTCTACAAACTTGTTCTGGTCAAACAAAAGCAACGGCATGGCAGCGATGACCAAGGACAAACCAGTGCGGAAGTCGAGGTCAACCTCACTAGCAACGGAAGACGTTGAGCCAACCGCCTCCACCTAACAAATCACAGGCGGAAGCCGGCATCACCCCAGAACCCTACATCGCTCTCTCTCTCTCTCTCTCTCTCTCTCTCTCTCTCTCTCTCTCTCTCTCTCTCTCTCTCTCTCTCTCTCTCTCTCTATATATATATATATATATATATATATATATATATAAAGTTGGTTTCAAATGAAAACTAAGATAAATTATAAAAGCTAATAAACCAAATCTTCACCTTTGATTCTATTAAGATTAATTACTTATATTTTTTAATAAATAAATAAAAACTTGTGTTTTTGGGGGACCATATGTACAAAAGTAAAAAAAAATATACGTCATTAATCTTAATAAATCAAATGTGGATATTTCGTTTATTTGTTTTTATAATTTCTCTTGAATTTTCGTTTGAACTCAATCTTATATATGTATATGTGTGTGTATGTCTGTCAATTTAAGGGTCAAATTTAAATGGCCAAAACAATAACCCCACAAGCATGCTATTTCTTTACATTATATATATGCGGCCAAGTTATTATAAAATTTGTATTTTACATACGAAGCGTATGAAATCATCAAGGTGTGACGTGTGTTTTTTGCCGGAGCAGTAATTTCGTCGGCGCCACAATTACTTATATAATATACATAATTACACAAGTTATATTTATAATTAAGCAAGTTATTATTTTTAGTATGCAAGTTATATTTATTATTACTCGAAGTAAAATTACTTACGTTATAAAAAATAATTACATAAGTTATATTAATAATTACGCAAGTTATATGATAATTATGCAAGTTATGTTCATAATTACGTAATTAATAATCAGGCAAGTTACACGCATAGCACATTAACATTTTATAAAAAATATTGATTTACAAAAAAAAAGTACAGCAATGCTCCATTCAAATTAAAGAGAATAAAATGATCGTTTTATGGTACAATATTTTTAAAAAAATAATATCGTATAAAAATTATATATGTATAAAAACTGAAGAAATTAAAAAAAAAAGTTAACAATTGAAGCGTATTTCCAAATCTACCATTTAGACCATTTTTTGCGTATTTATTCATCTTTAATCTAAACTATTTTTCTTTTGGATCAAATATATATATATATATATATATATATATATATATATATATATATATATATATATATTCAGATAGAATTATACAGTAATAATGATATTAATAATAATAATTAAATGATAATAATATTCAATGATAATTTGTTTATTAAATTTTTATTATAGGGTTAAGCTTTCAGCTTTAGACTAGGATTCGTGATGTATTATTATGTTTCTCGTGTTTTGTAATGTTTCATTTGTTCTAGCTTAATTAAATTGCCTTTTGTCGGTAAAGAAAAAACGTTTATTACAATCTCTCGTTGTGACATATAATCAACCCGCGAAGGAGGAGGTGGTGGCTGGCTTAAAGGAAAACTCTGACGGTGCAGTAATAGCATCCGTGAGGTGACGGAGGGAGTAAGAGGTCGAGAGCGCCGGTGACATCCATTTTTAAGAGGCCGAGAAGAGAAATTACGGTATATAGAGTCGCATTAGGGTTTAGGGTTTGAGAAATGATGTTAAGTTTGATTGTTTTATCTATTATGACTCCTAATAGAACTCAAGGATGGAGTGGTGATTTATTCGATCGGAAATACAGGTGTTGTAATGTGTATAATCCGATCGCAATTCAAATTAGCTTCGATTATGACTATGAGTTATTATATCAGTTGGTCGATTTTGACTTTGAGGTCTTTGACTATGTAGGTATTTGGTGGTGGTGAATGTTATTGCTTCACATATGGAGCATTTCAAACCACTTATTACACATACCTATTAGTTTATGAAACACAAATCATCATGTATTCTCTTTGTTCTCATTTCGAAATATGATACGTTTTCATTCAACAATATAAATTTGAGTTACTTTACAATTCGACGTGATTTAGTTTGAAACAAGTCAATCGATACTTTGTCACGCAGCGTCCGATGCCACCGCAATATACGGCAAGTAAAAACTAGTATTATCAATAGCCGAATAATAGTAACTCATGTAATAAAACTTTCTCATGTGTAATACAATGTATATACTTTGGTTGTTGGTGTGTGAATATTAAGAAAAGCTAGCTAGCTCAATTGGTTAGACACCTCGCACAGAAGTTCAAAATAAATCATCTAATTGTTTCAATCTAAGAGTGCAATTACGACTTTCAGATTATTCAGATTTTGATTTATGATCCCTCACATCAAACTAAAAAAAGTAAATGTTTAATTTCTATTTATCTAAACTCGAATAAGTTTATTTTAAAAATTAAGTTTTCTTTGTATTTTTATAAGGAAAAAAATTACTCACATTGTTATCCTCTTTTTATAATTTATTGTTTTAAAAACTAAAATCTTAGTAAAAAAATCTTTCAATCTAGTTTGCACTTATGAATTCGAAATCTTATTTAAACAATTACTAACTATTTGGTTGTGTTAACTGTAATACCATATGCATAAAAGGTTGTTCATATCTTTTTTTCTTTTACTTTTTATTTTAAACTTAATACTTTTATATCTTTCATAATTTTACCTTTGCAATTTTTTAATTTCAACTTTAGTCTTCTATACCTTTCATCTTGTAAAAAGTTTTCGATTTACAGTCTAAATTTGGAGAGTTAGATCCTCGTCGCAATTTGCATGTCCTAAATCGACTTATTATTTTTAATGCTTTACGTTTCACGTGTGTGGTTCAACCTTTTTACGTCTGCTTTTCGTTTGGCTGTATTTATTTATTTTTTATTTCTTTTTTGAGTTAATTACATGAAAAGTCCCTATGGTTAGGTCTGTTTTAACTTTCGGTCCCCAAGTTTGAAAAACTACAAGGTCAGTCCAATGGTTTGCCAAATTGTAACACAAATGATCCCCAACTTGGATGGGCCATTAACTTCTCTGTTCATTTTTTAAAATGACGAAAATACCCTTAAATTAAAAAATAAAACAAAACTAAAGATATTTGTAATTAAAAAACCAAATTATTAATGGGACCCACTACCACACAATACACACAACCAATTTCTTCTTCTTTCCTAGATTGCAGACCATCCCACACCCCAAACCACCACCACGGCTCGTTACTGTTGTAGCCACAACCCGTTACCATCACCGCCGCCGCCGCTTGTTACCACCGTCGCACCGCCTGTACCCCCTTTCTTCAGCTTCACTTCCGGTTGATTGATTTTCGGTAACCGCACCCTCCACCGCCGTTCACCACCAATAGCTCCAGCCACCACCATCTCCCTCGTCATCCACCGCTCACCAGACTCACCAGCACCCATCGCTGCCGCTTACCACCAATCGCAACCGCCGACTAATCACACCTACACAACCATCCATAACACTTCAGTCGCCGACCTTCCGGAACGCGGTGATCGAGTATAGAAAGATGTAAATCAGAGGTACCCGGAGGTTGCTGCGGTGGTGGCCGAAGGTGGCAGCCCAGCTTGCTTGAAAACCTCGTTATCATAGAGCGGTGGTCATATGAGAGAGCGAGAAAGATTATGGACAGGTGGTATTGGTGAACGGTGGTAATGGTGAGGCAGTCTGGTGGTAATGGTGAACGGTGAGATGGTGGTCCAGTGGCAATGGTGGTCGGGCGGTGGTTGGTCTAGACATGGAAGTAACAGGGAAGATGAAAGAGAGTGAAGGGGTGGGGTAGGGGTGGGGTTGGGATTGGTTGTTTCTAATAATATATATAAATATTAAATTGTTATTAGTTGTAACACCCGCCTCCCAGGGCACACCCTAGGGAGCGTTACCCATCGGATATACAGAACACACAGTAATCAGAGAATACATAGTGGAAGTCAAACTATAATTATAAATTATAACATATTATACATCTGTCTTCTAATACAATACTAATATTACATCAACTTAACTATAGAATAGATCCAAATCCTTGGCAGCACTTTAGTCCTTTATTTCCTCATGAGCTTAGTCCATAATCTCTTATTCTTGTAATCACCTGGCACCTAGGATGTGTGTCCATAAAATAAAAACATTTAGGACTCATCATAAAGCTTGTGAGTTCATGAACATAGTATTCTTCAAAATTCAAAACATATTAATATTGACTATTGCATCAAGCTGATACAACCATGGCAAACAGATAGGAACAAAGTAAGCACAGTATAAATTCACATAACCAGGCTATGTATACAAACTCCACTAGCTAAAGCAGAATCATACAAGCAGCCCTCAAGCATCCTATCAAGCATTGTCATATATCACAGATGCTATCGATAGTCAATTCTTCAATTATTACCAGTTATCAAAACATCACATCCCGTGTTATAAAACAGTTCAGAGGAACTCACCTGTTTAGCAGTTGTCTAACAATTGATAACCTTTCCTAATACAATCTGGTAATATCTCTAGGTCCTGATACAGTTTAAGTAATTCTAGGTTAGGTAATGATACAACTAACTAGTTATTGTAATGATTTGATATTAGTTTACGCTACCTTGTTTAAGCATGGGTGATCAGTCCATGCCTAACTAAGGCTAGGCTACCCAATAGCCACTCCTAACAATAACCCTAACACCTAAAAAATATTAATACTAATAATACTAAAACCACTCCTAATAATAATAATAATCTAAAATAAATAATAATTAACTTGACATAAATTTAAACGAACACATACCTTAAAACTATTTACGGCAATTTGATGTAGAGTCTCCCTACTCGCGCTCCTACCCGAGCTCTAGAAACGACTAACAACAATACCCAATGGGGTATCGATTACCTGGAATTCTCTTTATAATAGAGCGTTCCCAAGAAAACTTATAATCTAAACTCAACCTTAAAGTTTATATTTATAACGGCTTCTGAAGGTTCTCTTTTTTTCTTCTGGTCGATGTGGGAGGCATGTTGAGGTGCCTGCTTGCTTCAATTCGCTTCATTTGATTTCTCAAAGTATGAATTTTATATTATATTATTATTATATTATATTATTAAAATTAATTCAGCTGTTTAATTTGTTTTTCTCTTATAACTTCTAAAATATAAGGGTTTATAAAATTTCGAATATGTCGTTGGGACGAGCTTATTTTTCTCTACGAGTCCACCTAAGTTTCGTAAAAAACGGGGCACGTTTAAATATAATATATTATTATATTTATATATATTTAAACGATCTCTTACGACACTAAAACTCATCTAAAACTTTAAATTTAAAAATATTCATTTCACTCTTTAGTTACTTGTATAACAATATACAAAATATAAAGTTCATATTGCTTGTATTTCAACTATTACATATGACCCAAACGATTGGGATGTTACATTCTCCTCCCCTTAAAAGAATTTCGTCCTCGAAACTCGAAGGCTGCTCAATTAATTTAGGATATTTGGCTTTCATTTTTTCTGCTAATTCCCAAGTCTTCTCGGGCCCTTTCTGACCTTGCCACTGAACTAATACTAGTAGAATTAACTTCTTTCTTTGTTTACACTCTTGAAAATCGAGAATCTTTAACGGTTTTTTTATGAAGTTTAGTTTCTTGTCTACTTTCATGTCCTCCAATGACCCTGCTTGTGTTGGATCTGCCAAACATTTCCTTAGGTTTGATATATGAAATGTATCGTGAATACCTCTTAAGGTTTCTGGTAATTCTAGCATGTATGCAACTGTACCGATTCTTGCTATGATTTTGAACGGTCCAATATACCTGGGACTTAACTTTCCCCATTTACCAAATCTCATCACTCCTTTTCATAGTGAGACTTTTAGCATTACATAGTCTCCTTCTTGAAATTTTAAAGGCCTCCTTCTGTTAGCAGCATAACTCTTTTGTCTATCTTGAGCAGCCTTTAGTTGTTGTCTTACTTGTTGGATTTTCTCAGTTGTCTCAAGAATAATTTTGGTTTTAGTCAACTAATCATCCCCTATTTCTATCCAACAAATAGGAGTTCTACACTTTCTTCCATATAAGGCTTCAAATGGTGCAGCTTTAATGCTGGAATAGTAGCTCTTGTTATAAGAAAATTCGATCAAAGGCAAATGATCTTCCCAGCTACCTCCAAAATCAATCACGCAACATGTCTTCCAAGGTTTGAATTATTTGCTCGCTCTAACCATCAGTTTAAGGATGATATGCAGTGCTTAAACTGATTTTGGTTCCTAGTTCCTTTTGGAAACTTGTCCAGAATCTGGATGTAAATCGGCTATCCCTATCAGAGATAATGGATAAAGGCACTCCATGTTTACTTACTATTTTATCAATATATATCTTGGCCAGTTTTTCTATTGGATAGCTCTCAGTTATGGGTAGAAAATATGTTGACTTGGTTAGTCTGTCAACCACGACCCATATAGCATTATATCCTTTTCGTGTTCTTGGAAGTTTCATGACAAAATCCATCATCACTCTATCCCATTTCCATACTGGCAACTCCAATTGTTGAAACTGGCTGGCTGGTTTTTGGTGTTTAATCTTAACTTGCAGACATGTTAAACATTTCTCAACGTATTGGGCTACAGATCTTTTCATATTAGGCCACGAGTAGTGATTTCGAATATCTTTATACATTTTTCTTGCTCCGAGATGCATTGTGTATTTGGACTTGTAGGCTTCATCCAATACTTTGCCCTAAATACCCCCAAATTTTGGGATCCAAATTCTCTGACCAAATCGTAGGATTTCATCCGTTCCTTGAGTCAGTAATTTTTGGTTACCCATCATTCTTTCAGCCTGAATATTCTCATCTTTCAACGCTTTAGTTTGAGCATTCTTGATTTGGTCTTTCCAATCAAGCTTGGCATCTATCTTTAATGCTTTTACCCTAATTGGTTTAACTTTTTCTTTCCGACTAAGAGCATCCGCAACTATATTAGCCTTTCCTGGATGGTACTTGATTTCACAATCGTAATCATTGAAAAATCCATCCACCTTCTTTGCCTCATGTTTAACATCTTTTGATTAAAGATGTGTTGTAAGCTCTTATGGTCTGAGTAGATTACACACTTAGTACCATACAAGTAGTGTCGCCAAATCTTTAAGGCAAACACTATGGCACCCAATTCAAGGTCGTGCGTAGTATAGTTCTTTTCATGAACTTTTAGTTGTCGTGATGCATAGGCTATAACCTTATTTCGTTGCATCAACACACAACCTAAACCATTATATGAGGCATCATAGTATATTGCAAAGTCTTCACTACCATCTGGTAATGCAAGTATGGGAGCACCGCTAAGATTTTGTTTTAGAAGGTTGAAAGCTTCTTCTTGCTTTGATCCCCAGTCAAACTTTACATTCTTTCGAGTTAAAAAGGTTAAAGGGGTAGCAATCTTGGAAAAGTCTTGAAAAAACCTTTGGTAGTATCCTGCTAATCCCAAAAAGCTCCTAATCTCATTGGGATTCCCATTTCATCACAGCTTCTATCTTGGTTGGATCTACTTGTATTCCCTTCTTATTTATCACGTGACCGAGGAATTGAACTTTTTTTTTTCAGAAGTCACATTTAGAGAATTTTGCATTAAGCTTTTCTTGTCGAAGGGTTTCTAGAACCATTTTCAAATGTCTGGCATGATCATCTTGGTTCTTAGAATAAATAAGTATGTCATCGATAAAGACAATGACAAACTTATCCAAGTATGGTTTGCAAACTCTATTCATCAGATCCATAAATGTTGCAGGGGCATTGGTTAGTCCAAAAGACATAACCAAAAATTCGTAATGTCCATAACGCGTCCTGAATGCGGTCTTGGGAATGTCTTCCTCGCGCACTTTCAACTTATGATAACCTGATCGAATATCAATTTTTGAAAAGTAGTTGGCTCCTTGAAGTTGATCAAATAAATCATCTATTCTTGGTAAAGGATACTTGTTCTTGACAATTAGCTTGTTTAATTCTCGATAATCAATGCACATACGTATTGAACCATCTTTCTTTTTGACGAACAATACTGGTGCTCCCCAAGGTGAGGAACTCGGTCTAATAAACCCTTTTTCTAAGAGTTCGTCAATTTGCTTCATAAGTTCTTTCATCTTCGAAGGGGCTAGACGATAAGGAGCCTTTGCGATTGGTTTAGCACCAGGTACTAAATCAATATGAAATTCTATCTGACGATAAGGTGGAAGTCCTGGTAAATCTTCTGTAAGGCCCCGTTTCCGGAACACTTACAAACTGGACCATCATCGCATAAAACATTCAAAGCACACATTACTTTGCAGCGGAATTTAAAAACTTTCATTAATAATTTAAAACATGTTATCTCGTTACATAAGTCGTTTACATATCAAAATGCAATAACATGTCAAAATGTGGATGCCAGTCTCAGAACATCCCCAGTAGCGTATGCATCCATGCCTGCAACTCCTCAACATCAACAAAATACCTGCAAACTATTATGCATACAAAAAGTCAGCGATGCTGAGTGAGTTCTAGTTTTATAATTAAAATACTTTACTTTCTTTGGAACCAAAACTTTACACTCGATCGTGATCATACATCAAACGTACACATTGATAATAATTATTCATTTATCTTTCTCAACGTACATCATCGTTCATTTCTCATTCGTTCATTTCGTACGTTTCGAACTTCATTATTATTATCTTTCACTTCTATCTAGATCTTGTCTCATGCAATACCCCCGACTCATGTCTGAAGATTGATACTGTGCCGGGGCCTGTAAACAAACCCCCGACTCATGTCTGAAGACTGACACAGTACCGGAGCACGCGACAAGGATCCCGTTTCGTTTTGCAACACCCCCGACTCATATCCGTAGACTGATACTGTGCCGGGGCCTGTAAACAAACCCCCGAGTCATGTCCGAAGACCGACACAGTACCGGGGTGAGCATCACGACATCATTCGGGTCAACCTCAAGAATTAGACCCCCATCGAGTTTATCTCAAGGATAGACTCCCCATGTGCATCCTTCGGGTTAGCTAAACCGCACACAGTTGAGCTGACGACAACATGGTCGTGCACCTCCATTCATCGCTTGCAAGACTTTCATTCGTTCTTTACGTTCCACGTTTCATTATCGTTATCTTTCACTTCATTACATAATACTTTACGTACATAATCATACATCATACCACGTAAAGTCACAACATAAACATAACATGGAACAACATCATCATCCTAACACATCCTTGGCATAGATCTATCATACTACACACTTAGAACAAACTAAACATCATAAACATCTTAGAAAAACATCTAAAAACATACATCAATAGAACACAATCGAACATCATGCTGAAACTCACGGTTTGGTTTAGAAACCTTCTGCCCGGTATGCATAACAGCCCTAAACACTTAGAAAACTAGTAAAAAGGGGATCTAGAAACTCACCTTGAAGCAGCTCTTCAAACCAAACACCTCCACTTGCGATTTCAGCCTCAAAAATCCCGAGTACAACCTTCTAAAACACTGAGAACTTTGGTTACAAGCTGTAAACTAAGCTAAACCGAACATAAACCCAAGAAACTAACCTTTTGCAGCTTTTCCTTCCTTCTTCTTCTCCAAAACCGGCACCCCTTTCTTCTTCTTCTTCTTGACCGAGAACAGAAAGCAGATATGCTTTAAAATGGGTGGCCATACCCATTTTATTAATATAATATTAACGTTTTGTACTTTGTACACTTTACCCCCTTCAACTTGTATCCTTTATCTTTTCCTTCTAGATATTTTTCCTTTCGTTTTCTTTTAAATAGAATTTCAGGGTGTTATATCTTCCGGAAACAAGTCTGGGAAGTTGCACATCACAGGGATTTCATTGATTTGTATTTCCTTTTTAGCATCTATCATGCACAAAAGTAAGGCTATGCATCCTTTCTGAATACATTTCATTGCCTTCACTACAGTGATGATATTGGTCTTAGGATTTTCATCACTTCCATGAACTAGTAGCTTTTCCCCATTTGGCTTACGTACCGTCATCATCTTATGTTCACAGTTGAGACGAGCATAATATTTATTCAACCAATCCATCCCAAGAATGATATCATATTCACTTAGAATGGTTGGCATTAAATTTATAGAGAATTTAGTGTTAACTAGGGTAATAGCACAATCCTTAAAAATCTTACTTGTCTTATCTTACTCACCACTGGCAGTTTCTATAATATATGCACAATCTAGAGTTTGTGGTACTAAGTTCAAATAAGGTACTAAGACAGTTGAAATGAAACTTCTATTTACGCCAGTATCAAATAAAACTCTAGCATATATGTTGTTAATAAGAAACGTACCAGCTATAGTTTCATCCCCAGCTTCTTTTAACATATTCACTCGGCCCTTGGAGTTGTTTTGATTCTCCACAGGTTGTGTTTGTGGAGGGTTCTTGCAATCATTTCGGAAATGTCCATACTCCCAACAATTGAAACATCTAATTTTTGGGCAGTTCTTTCGTGAATGATCACCCATTGGACATTTAAGACATTTGGAATCTTGATACTTTCTCCAAGACTCACTTTTATTGTTCCTTGATGGTTTGTTGATACGGTTCCCTTTATTTCGTATGATCTTTCTGTCCTTTGTTGGCATCTGGTTTCCATCATCATTTCTCTTTCTTTTGTTGTTTTCAGTCATTATGCCTTCTTCTTCGTATGCAATGGCACTTAATGCAATTGCAGATTCATAGGTTTTGGGGGCAGACATCTTAACTAACTGTCGAATATAAGGAGGTAACCCTTGCACGTATCTTTTTATGTGCTTTGCTTCAGGTGTTACATGCTCAGGAAGCAGTCAAGCCATCTCATCAAACTTGGTCGTGTACTGACGATATGTCATCGTCCCGGCCTGTAGTTGTAAGAATTCTCTTTCAATTTTGTCCCTTTCAACTTCAGGACAAAACTTTTCCATCACAAGCTTGTTTAACATTGTCCCACCAAAACAATGCCTCAGACCTGAATAAGTGAGTGGCATACATGACAGCTTGTATGGCTGTACATCCACTAATTTCAATAACAGCATCCATCTCATGGATCCACTGAAAGGTAGCCATGGCATCTCTTTTTTCGTCAAATATTGGAGGTTCACATCCCTTGAAAGCTTTGTAAGAACAACCTTGCTTAGGTTCAATTCTCATAGAAGCATCTCCATTACCATTGGTGTTATAGATATGATCATCTTGTCCATTACTATCATTGTTTATATACCCCCTAGAGGCATTAATAACCTCTGCAATAATGGTTGGCAAAGCATCTTTAATTACACCAGCTACAGCCGCTTGGAATTGCGGTCCAGCAAATTGTTGCGCCTCGGATTCAGTATTACGAATATTTTCATGATCATCATTCGCAGATGACATGATTTGCCTTCTACTACTAGGAGGTCTACCACGACCCCTACCATGAGTACTTCCTCCTCTTGTCATAGTGAAAACCTACATGAGGGAGCAGGGAATTAGTAATCACATGATGGATTATGATCCAGAACATAATAGTACTGATAGACAAGAAATAACAGTGGCCATGTGTCATTGCTTATCTATTGCACTTATAATGTTCTAGTCATTATCCTCCATGTTTTACCAAAACCCGTTACCCAGTACCTAAGTAGTTAATCTATTTATCTCAAAGCATCTTCCCTAGTTTAAGTCTAGATATTATCTTTGTACCTAGTTCACTTAAACTGTGCCTCTGATACCAACTTGTAACGCCCGCCTCCCAGGGCACACCCTAGGGAGCGTTACGCATCGGATATACAGAACACATAGTAATCAGAGAATACATAGCGGAAGTCAAACTATAATTATAAATTATAACATATTATACATCTGTCTTCTAATACAATACTAATATTACATCAACTTAACTATAGAATAGATCCAAATCCTCGGCAACACTTTAGTCATTTATTTCCTCATGAGCTTAGTCCATAATCTCTTATTCTTATAATCACCTGGCACCTAGGATGTGTGTCCATAAAATAAAAACATTTGGGACTCAGCATAAAGCTTGTGAGTTCATAAACATAGTATTCTTCAAAATTCAAAACATGTTAATATTGACTATTGCATCAAGCAGATACAACCATGGCAAACAGATAGGAACAGAATAAGCACAGTATAAATTCACATAACCAGGCTATGTATACAAACTCCACTGGCTAAAGCAGAATCATACAAGCAGCCCTCAAGCATCCTATCAAGCATTGCCACATATCACAGATGCTATTGATAGTCAATTCTTCAATTATTACCGGTTATCAAAAAATCACATCCCGTTTTATAAAACAGTTCAGAGGAACTCACCTGTTTAGCAGTTGTTCAACAGTTAATAACCTTTCCTAGTACAATCTGGTAATATCTCTAGGTCCTGATACAGTTTAAGTAATCCTAGTTAGGTAATGATACAACTAACTAGTTATTGTAATGATTGGATATTGGTTTACGCTACCTTGTTTAAGCATGGGTGATCAGTCATGCCTAACTAAGGCTAGGCTACCCAATAGCCACTCCTAACAATAACCCTAACACCTAAAAAATATTAATACTAATAATACTAAAACCACTCCTAATAATAATAATAATCTAAAATAAATAATAATTAACTTGACATAAATTTAAACGAACACATACCTTAAAACTATTTACGGCAATTTGATGTAGAGTCTCCCTACTCGCGCTCCTACCCGAGCTCTAAAAACGACTAACAACAATACCCAATGGGGTATCGATTACCTGGAATTCTCTTTATAATAGAGCGTTCCCAAGAAAACTTATAATCTAAACTCAACCTTAAAGTTTATATTTATAACGGCTTCTAAAGGTTCTTTTTTTCTTCTGGTCGATGTGGGAGGCATGTTGAGGTGCCTGCTTGCTTCAATTCGCTTCATTTGATTTCTCAAAGTATGAATTTAATATTATATTATTATAATATTATATTATTATAATTAATTCAGCTGCTTAACTTGTTTTTCTCTTATAACTTCTAAAATATAAGGGTCTATAAAATTTCGAATATGTCGTTGGGACGAGCTTATTTTTCTCTACGAGTCCACCTAAGTTTTGTTAAAAACAGGGCACGTTTAAATATAGTATATTATTATATTTATATATATTTAAACGATCTCTTACGACACTAAAACTCGTCTAAAACTTTAAATTTAAAAATAGTCATTTCACTCATTAGTTACTCGTTTAACAATATACAAAATATAAAGTTCATATTGCTTGTATTTCAACTATTACATATGACCCAAACGTTCGGGATGTTACATTAGTTAGGGGTATTTCGGTCATTTTACAAGCATTTAACGGAGAAAGATAACGGCCATCCATGGCGGGGACCATTTGTGTTACGTTTTGTCAAACGTTTGGACCTACCTTGTAGTTTTCCAAACTTGGGGACCGTAAGTGAAAACAGGCCTAACCACAGGGACCTTTCGTGTAATTAACTCTTCTTTTTTAATACGAGCTTTTCTGATGTTGGTGGTCGCTGATAGTGGTATAACATTAGTGCTACTTCCCATGATTTTACGCCCCCCGCTACAACGCGGGAGGCTTAATACTAGTTTTTCATTATTTTTAGAGTTAATTACATAAATAGTCTCTGTGGTTTATTCAAAATAACAGATTTGGGTACTATGTATTTTTTGTAACAGGTTGGGGTATTGTGTTTTCAATTTTGTAACGAGTTAAGGTATTAAGTCTAACAAATGTTGGTTTTTCAGTTAAATCTAAGGGTATTTCTATCTTTTTACTTTACAAGGACCACTAATGTAACTTGAAGGGACTATTTGTGTCATTTAATATAAATAAGGGGACCACTAATATGTATATATGTATATATGTATGTATTGAATTTCCCTTTAGTTCCAAGGACCACCGTTGGCCACCACCGGCCATCGACGTTGGCCATAGACGCTTGCCACCAAAAAACGGCCACCGCCACTGACCACCACACCATCGCATCGTCTTTATCGCCACCATGTTTTCAAACCGTTAATGAAACAAAAACAACACCATCTTCATAGTTATTTTCACCACCACCACTACAGTTACCGCCGCCCCTACCACTATAGTTACCGCCACCACCACCATTAGCACCGCCACCCATATCAATCGCATAACCACCACCATCTCACCATCATCATCATCATCATTGCATCGTCACCACCATCCAACCATCACAATCATCGAATCATCACCACATCGCACCATCCAAACCCGCGTCATCTCCATCGAACTTGAGTTTTAGGGTTTTGAGAAAAAAACTCTATCTACAAGCCCTAAAATAAAAAATCCCCAAGTTGAGTTTTAGGGTTTTGAAGCTTTGGGGTTGAAGACCAGGACGATGTGAGAGATACGATGTGTGGCCGCGAAGGTAGGCAGCGGCGATGGTGGGCGGCGGCGATGGTGGGCGGCGACGGTGGTGGATTTATTGGGTTCGTGGTCTGAAATGGAAAGAAGAAGACGATGGGTGTTGGTTGGGGTTGAAATTTTAATTTATTTTATAGCTAATTACACAAATAGTCCATTGATTAAAAAAGAATGATGGAGTTACAAAAGTAGTCCCTTAAAGGGTACTTTAGTCATTTTAATCAAATTTAATAGAAATCTAACATTTGTTAGTCTTAATATATTAACTCGTTACAAAATTGTAAACACAATACTACAACCTATTACAAAAAACCCTTAATACCCAAATCTATTTTTTTTAATAAACCACAATGACTATTTATGTAATTAACTCTTATTTTTAAAGTGTAGTATGACTAGGGCACATACCTATTAAGTTTCTCTTAACACGAATCAATTTTATTAAAACTACAAATCAGCAAGAAGCTAGAATAGAACATTCACTAACATATTACAATGGAAGCTTCAAAATTAATATTAAACCGATCCTCTTAAGAGATAGACGAAATATCGTATCTGTTAATAACCCAAAGAAATTCAAGACCTATCTTCGATCACCTCACATAACATGCCTATTATTAAGTCATTAAACAATGAACGTCAATGACACCGGCCATGTCTTTAAAAATTGTAAGAACTAAAACGAACGGTACAACAATTATAATTGTAAGGATATTTACACAAATCGATCCCAAATGGAGTAGACACCAAATTAAATGAATACTAACTAGTCGGTTCACTGTCGGAGCTTGAACAATCCCGTAAGGGGGCGGGGAAGAAATTAACTTTTTTAAGGGGGCGAACTCGATATTTATATAAAAATTTACACTACCGGACCAAAAATTTACACTACCGTACTAAAATTTAATGCTACCAACGAAAAAAAGATGAAGGTGTCGACCCCCCGGCCCCTACTATCCTCCGCCTTTGAGTCGGTTTACCTTTCTCCACATGTTTTATTTCATTCAAACTGAACCAATATATGTTTGTGATAATCTTATATAAATATAATACAAGAATTTATACATTTATATTTAAAAGTAGCTATAGTAAATTTGTGTATTATACGGGTTAAATAAATAAAATATTAAATATGATAAAATTTTATTAATTATAAAATGATATTTTTAGATTAGATATGACTGAAAAAACGTATGAGTAAAAAGTATAACAGATAAAACAATGATATCAATTTTTTAAATTTCTTCTTTTAAAAAAAAATAATTTTGCTTCAAAACAAACCGTATAAAAATATCATTTTTTAAAATTTTCTTATTATAAATCTCAATTTTAATTATTTGTGTTTTATAAAAAATTTACCTTCTAAAAGCATCTAATTTAAAATATTTATATTTTAAATAAAGTTTGATGTTTTAAAAAAGTTTCATATTATATAAATATTTGTTTTTTTTAAAATAATATTAATAATATAGATCTATTTCTTAATTTATTAGAAAACTATTTTTCCCCTAAATAAATAAAAGTGTCCCAACAAGACATTCTGGTATAATGTAGTCTTATGATGTGACAAACAGCGTATATGATTTCTCCTAAATTATCATTATTTGATTGATTTTGATTTAATTATTAAAATGTGCGAGTCGTAGGTTTTATAAATTCAAACATATCTTAAACTTATTTATTTAATGGATTATTTTGTTATTTAAAAAAAAAGGAAATTGGTATTATAGAAGTTCAAAAAGAAAACGACAGTTGAGAAATATGAATCCATGTTACCTTTGCATGAGGAATCGCAAATCAACCCTGTACCGTTTCTTTTCTTTTTCTTTTTCTTTTTTTAGGACTAAATAATATTAATATCATCTAGAAAAACAATGATATGATTTGTTTTAATTTACAAAATAGCAACTCGCACAATTAAAACAAACCAGAGAATTTTATTTGAACATAGATGTTTAAGATCTTTGGTTACTCATTGCTGCTAGCAGCCTACATTGTTGACTGATAAAGTTGACTGGAAGAACTAAGAAGGGATTTAGTGGTAAAGTGGCAAAGGTGTGTTGGGTTGAATTACTTGGTTTATTGGGTTAGAAGATTAATGGTGGTCCGGTTTTATTAAATTAATTAACATTTGATCTTTTTGATCACCAAGATAGAAACCCTAATCCTATCTCTATATATATTAAGTTATTGTAATTGTAATATTTGGTTTTTAGTATAATGAAATAACCTAGTTGCAGTCCGTGGACGTAGGTCCCCCATTGGTACCGAACCATGTAAAATTCTCGTGTCGTGTTAATGTTTTCTATTTTATGTATGTATGTCAGATCGTTTGTGCATGTGTGTGTTGTTGAATTTTCGTTGCCACACTTGATACCTAACAAGTGGTATTGGAGCTTAGGCTTGTTGAACACATGGTTTTGCACTGAGACGATTTGTAGAGGTTTGTTTATCCTATTTGTTCTTCGGAAGATTGGAAGATTGCGATTAGGATTCTTTTGGGGGTAGGAAACTCATATAAAACCTTTGATATCGCCGAAAATCTGTCCGAGTAAAACCGGGTGCCGTAGTCATTTGGCCTTTGCTTGTTGCGATTGATTAAGAAGGAAAAAAAGAGGGTTATGTTGTTGGTGAGTCCATGCGCAGGTAAAAAAAGGTTTTTTTTTCCTCTTTGGAGTTTGTGCAACCAAAGTAAGAAACATAATGGGTTTTTCTAGATGCATAAAAGTTTAGTTTCTATTTATACCCTAGTCTAAGTATTAATCATAACAAACCAATCAAAACTATTGTGTATATGATAGAAACTAAAACTTAGAACTAGAAAGTGATGGAAAAGTAAATAATACATTGACAAACATATATATTCAAAACCAATAAATGCAATAGAAAATTAAAAATAAATTTTCTCTAGAAAGATGGTTTATGAAAAAATCATTTATCAAATTATTTGATAAATATTTACTAAAATAATGTTTATAATACATTTTGCATATCTTAACTAACATATTAGACTTATTTTTTATTTTTAAATCAATCTATCATCTATTATTTTCAATAAAATGAAAAACATTTTGACAGCTAATAAGTAAACAACTATTTGGCAATCTACTTTGAAAATTAAAATCCAGCACCTATAATTATCACATTTGTGTAAATAAGTTGGTTAAGATATAAAACAAAACCAAGAAAACATTTTAAAGAGGCTAAACGAAGTAAAAGTAAGAAAAAAGATAATTAAGGGTTGACTCGAGATTACTGAAAACATAACATAAATTGGGGTAATATGCACCAATAGTGGTGTCAAACAATTAAATGCATGTGTATTAAACAAGAGAATGTATATTTACTTTTACTAATTATTTGTAAAATATAGTAATAATAATAACTAAAATGTATCAAATAATGTAAAAATTGCATGTATAAATTATTAGCCATCGTATAATCCAAAAAAAAACAAAATCTTGTAGTGAGAACCTACTTTGGAAAAATAAATAACTAAAATCATGAGCTTTTAAAACTCCTTATGTAATATTTTTTTTCTTGAAGAGAAATTAATTGGCAAAAGAATAAAATAAAAGTGGTTTGTGACTCTTGAGTAATAATAAATAAATTATTCATTGTGTTTAATTTAGTGTTTGGTCGATAATTAATAATTGATTTGGTGGTAGTTAATTAATGATCATTAAAAATGATTTTCAAATCACGTGCAGTTCTTTTTAGAAGATTTGCGTTGCAACATATGGAGGATCAAAGATGGCAGCAGGTAAGATCAAGAGCAAGAAGATGCTACCAAGGACCAGCTGGAAGGATTTGAAACCACCTTTTACAATGAATATTTTATCAGTTAACATAAGGGGGGTTGGTGATCCAAGTGGATTAATAACATTAAATCCTCTCATGGTATTAATTTCATTTGTCTTCAAGAAACACAATTCTCTGAAGGTTTAAAGATTATCACAAAACAATTTTGGGGGTAATAATTGGTGATTTTAATCAAGTACGATGTCCACATGAAAGAAAAAATTCAGAATTCAACCCAACGGGAGCCTGAATTTATTAATGACATGAATTTATTACTTATGCTTCCAGCAATTGTGACAAGATGAGTCGAATTGACAGAGCCCTTGTTTGCAGCAGATTTATTAATCATTGGCCAGAAGCTTCGTTTGGCGATCTCTCTGACCATTGTCCTCTAATCTTATGTACTTCATCACTGGACTTTGATCCGATCCCATTCAAGCTGTTTAATTCGAGGATGGAAAGAACCGGATTTGAGAAATACTAAAATTCTTGAAGGTCTCCGCAAGCAGCTAAGGATCAAGTTACAAGACTATGACAAAGCTGCAGAATCAAGAAACTTAACCGATGATGAAAAGAATGAAAGAATAGAGTGCAGGAGAAAGGCGGCTGAGTTAGATGCTCTTAAAGCAAAAGACCTCAAACAAAATCTAGCGTTAAGTGAAGTGGGCACTCGAAGGCGATGAAAACATTGCTTTTTTTCATTCAACGGAAATGATCATCTCAAACTGCCATGATTCCAAAGGGGGACGTCCAAGTCACCCTCCATGACTTTCGTCCTATTTCATTAATCGGGTGCATAGAAAAAATCTATTCAAAGGTTCTCGCCTTAAGGTTAAAACGTGTGATAGGCTCTGTTATTTCCTATCATCAATCTCAATCTGCCTTTATTACTAACCGTGATATTTAGATGGACCTCTCATCCTAAATGAGACAATATCATAGGTTAAAAAAGTCTAAATCAAAAGCGTCAATCTTCAAAATCGATTTAGAGAAGGCATTTGGCTCGGTGAATTGGACGTTCATTTGGAAAGTTCTTGAACAAATGAACTTTCCTCAAAAATGGATATCATGGACCAAAGGTGTACTAGCATTTTCAAGATCCTCTGTGAATTATATGTACTCGAGGCAAGCCTCTATCCCCATATATTTTCATTCCTGCCATGGAGGGTCTTACATGAATTCTAACAAAAGCTGTCAACATGGGAATTATAAATGGGATTCAGACCCCTAACAAATAACAATGGCCCTTTGTTAACACATCTATTATATGCTGATGATATAATAATTTTCGACAAGTGGTCTGCTACTAATCTACTTAATATTTCTCGTTTGTTAAGATGTTTCTATCTTATCGCAGGATTGAAAATAAATCTGAGGAAATCAAGACTTTTCGATCTTGGTGTAAATTATCAAGAGGTGGAAGACATGGCCATGATGTTAAAATGTAAGCCTGGAAAGCTACCTTTTGATTACCTGGGTTTAAAGGTGGGTTCAAATATGAATCATTACAATAGTTGGGCTCCCGTAATTGAAGCATTTGAATCCCGTCTATCTAATTGGAAAGCTTCAACCTTGTCTATGGGAGGAAGAATCACTTTGATCAAATCTGTCCTAGATAGTCTGCCAACCTATTATTTCTCTCTATATAAAGAAGTAATCGACAAATTAGAGGCCTTGGGGGGGAGGACAAAACAAAAACAAGATTAACTGGGTAGCATGGAACCAAGTTATTGCTCCTAAGGAGGCAGGCGGGATTGGTATCGGCTCTTTACGTGATGCAAACATAGCCCTTCTTGCAAAGTGGTATTGGCGCTTCAAAACTGAAAAAAGACAACTTATGGAAATCTCTCATCATAGCTTTTCACTCATCTAAAAGGAATGTAACTATTATTCCTTTTAAAAAAGGCGTTTCGAGGGTTTTGGCCAATGTATCCCATGTGGAGCATCTTCTATCATGTTACAACTTCAATCTCCGGAATATGATAGTCGGACAAATGGGAGATGGTTCCTCAGTCTAATTTTGGTTGGATACATGGATCTTTGATGTACTACTGGCCATATTTTCACCGGATGTTATGTTGCTACTGTTATCTGGCAGCATATCAGCTTATGGTGTGACATCCCTCAGATATACGCTTTCTCCACAAAACACCTATTCGACGTCTCAATCCAGTATAAAATTACAGGTCTTCGAGGTAAATTGGTGCAAGCTATAATTCTTCTAGCATCTTGGGCATTATGGAAAGCTAGGAATAATCTTATTTTTTCCAATAAAATGGTTCTAATCGAGAAAATCATGGAGGAGATCAAAGTGTTAGGGTTTCTATGGATAAAAAATCAGGCCAAAATAGAACATTTGGATTGGGATACACGTTAATGATTATTAAGTTTACAATTAGTAGACTAGGGTGCAATAAGCAACATTTAAAAAAATTAATTCTTGGTGTTGCTGTTCTTGGGCATTCTGGAAAACAAAAATAAAAACTTTTTTTTTGTGTGTAAGCTATGGAAGCAAAGGTCAAAAAAAGAGGATTGCTATTAGTATCCTTTTATTGTGCTTTTGGTTGTCATAGCAGGAATCGAGAACAGTGGGCAAAGATTAGTACCAAATTAACTCTTTGATAGCTAACACACAATTGCTTTTTTCATACGGCCAACATAACGGAATTATGTGTCACGATGTGTGAGACTAACTGACATAGAAGCAACTGATGTGATGACACACACCAGTAACAGAGATTGGACAGATTGTATAGTCCTTTTTAAAGCATTTATACGGACCGTATGATGAAAGATAAGTATTTTAGTCATGCTTTATCTAAATTTTTCTTCAAGCAATATGGAAAAAAAAAACAAAACACGAAAAACAAACGCCTTGTGCCATCAAAGGCACTCTTCCTGTGATGCAGCCAAAAATAACTTTCCGGCAGGATTAATTTTCAACCATATTAGTTATTACTAATATATTTATTTTAAATATTTTTTATAGCTAAAACAATCGTCAGAACTTCCTGTACACTTACTATTATAAAAATCTTTATTTCCTTTTTATATTAGTCAGTTGTTTTTAATTGTTAATAAATATATATTTAGAGATAATATTAACATTTAACACACATTAATCATATTTTTCATCTTTTCATTACATCGTCTTTTTTGTCTACAGACCGTCCTTTTTTGCGACTAGACTCCAAACAGGGCCTATACGAGTGCGCCTTACATCTTCAAGAACGTCGATTTAGATTATTTATTTTGCAGTTCACTTTGAAGTATTTGGGCGGTTAGCAACTCAAGTTGTTTATTTAGGTTTATAATCTCTGTTGTAGATGTTCTGTTTTCAATTACAGATACTTTTTACTGTTGATAAAAAATTTTACAAGTTTATAAAACCAAAATCAATATGCCCATAACAACCACAATAGTCCAATCTTGGCTCTAAAAACAAATCAATGCTACAAAAACATTTGTCAAGAAGCTACAAAACTTAAAACATATTAGCATAATCATAGCAACAACTGAGTGTTGTAAATCTAAGATTTCTAAGCTGATACTCTCGCAGGCGTAGCTTCTTCGGTTTGTAAGCTTGCGTAGTATTTGACAAGAACGTCCCATCCTCCGGGACACATAAAACCGTTCGGTGGGCTCTCCCCTGTTCTTGCAAAAGTTCGCATCTGAAATCAAGCAGAAAAAAGGTTTTGTTAAAAATGATGCAGTAAACCATATGAGAAAACTTCTAAATTAGGGTTTTGACAAAGCCTAGGCCGAAGACCTAACTACAGTTTTGGGAAACAACAGATCAAATCGGCCGAGTTGGGTGGGTCTACCAGCCCATTTGACAGCTCGGTTTTGACAGTTTAGTTTTTGAACTGATTTTTTTTTTAATTTTTAAAATCATTCATTTTAAAACCTTAAAATGCTAAAGATGTTTCATGAAAATTACACACACATATTTGCATATTCTAAAATTGAAAAATTAATATATTTGTATAAGAAGGGTTAAACCACCGATTCCAAGTTCCAAACTGTCATCAGAATGTTAGATCTTCAAAATATCAAAAAATAACATATGATCTGTTGACTTAGTTATTATACCAAATTTGCACAAAAATTACAAGACAGCATTATTTATGTTTCATGTTATGCTATTTGATGACATGGAGCAATGTTAGAAATGGGGCATTTAACCACATACCTTGGTCCCAGAGATGAAAAGAAAATCTTTAGCACGTGACGGGTCGAAAAAAGCCATCTTCTTAGCTACCGTGTCGTATGCGGCAACCTGCAACAATAATCATTTGATTAAGAGATGTTTATATCATGATAACAATAATGAATGGCAATGGTGTTAATCCGAAAGCTACTTCTGGCATGAACCCTACATAACGGATAACTCAAGAAATGATCCAGTAACTTTTCACAAAGTAACTTATGAGATATTAAACGCTTAATTATACCATGGGTGACAATTACTTGTTTTTTCCTCTTTATGTTCATATTAAAAAAAAAAAAAAAAAAAACCTCCCCATTTGACTGCATAGCATTAATAGGTCTTGTTCGATCTATTTATAAAAGAATGGTTGATCTAAAACATAAAACCTCCAAAATCATTTATTCAACAAATTAGATTACTACTAAAATAGTATAATATTTTCAATCAAATATAATACCATGCGTTTTCTAAAAACATTCAAACAGAACATGTTTCTAGTCAACCCTACCCGGCCCGTGAGTACCAAAAAAAGGTAAGTTTGACACATTTCCCCACCATTTTGTCACTTGTGACTTGTACACAATCTAAAGAAGGAGAAAATTCAAAGGCATACCCTAAATGGCAGAATATTCAACTTCTCCAATCCAGGGGCCATGCTTAAGACCTTTTTACCATGATCGGGATCATATAAGTCACGTTTCTCAGTAGGATGACCCATCCCAGCTGGATCACGGCCCACAATGTAGAAATTAGCACCAGCATTTATTCGTCCCTTTGCGTGCCACTGTACTTCCGTGGGACCTGCGTAATGCATTGGTGATGGAAATATAGACACAATGGTAGTCTCGGGGTCAAGTACTCCATCTTCTAAGACCTGTGAAAGAATCAAATTTTCTAAAATATTGAAAAACTGGGAAAATTTTAATTATTCAAATGTAACACCAATGATAAAGGTTCTAGATAATTTTAAATATGGATAAAGTAACAATTAACATATGCAAATAGAACAATAATGACTATTAACAACCACTTAGTAAGTTTAAAAAAGTTAAACATTAAATATTTTAAGGCAAAATATAGAGCGGCTTTGGTACCATGCCCAATGAGGCATTGATAGGATGGAAGTTGAAAGTGAAATGCTTGAATGTACACTCTTGAAGTTATTATCCTGATTTTAAATTAATTAAAAATCCAAAAAATCAGATTATTAGAGTTAACTTGTATTTAGATTATTTCTATGTATTTTAGAAATCAGTTTTCTTACACCAATTCCCTACCTGCTTCTCCAAATCTCATCAGACAAACAGAGTCATAATCAATTTAATGCCATTTCAGGCGATTTAATCTTTATCAGATAAGTAAATTATATTGTTGTATTACGTTGTACCATGTAAGTACATTGCCAGTTCTGCTTGTACCTATTCTATTGGAGGACACAAAATCTGAACTTTGACCCTGTATAATTAAAATCGTAATAACTGTTTCATCTTTTTGACAAACACTTGAAGCTAACATTTCATGGTATACTATTATCACAATTTACAAAAGCATAGAGATTAAAGAGTACCTTGCTATGTTGTTCCATGCGTACATCCAATGGCACATCATCTGCTTTTGTGTAACCACCTAAAGGATGAAGCAAAAGATTGGATTCTTGTAACCCAAATCTAATAGTCTCTTACGTGTGTCATCATCAACAATGCATGCCCATTATGCACTGGATTTCTTAACTGAAAGCAAAAAACCGCATCGGCTCTACGGCGGTCAAATTCTTCACGAAGTTGCTTGGGAGAGAGCCTATAGTTATCAAGACCATCATTGTATTTAATAGGAGATAATACTTCTAAATCACCACCTATTAGCCAGTTGCCAGCTGGCGTTATTGCTTCTTCGACATAAGGTAATCCGGGAGCAATGGTTCCCCATGTCCTAGCTATCCGTTCTTCTTTGTTATGCTTGTATATCTCAATGCTGGCACCAAAACAAAAAGATAAGTAAGTCATCATATGAATAATACTTCTCACTTTACGTTAGAAATATGACAAAGTAGCGAACTGGTTATAAGACAAATGCATTAAAGCGGTTCATCAGATCAATATTCATAACAGAGCTTAATATCAATTTTGTAACAATGATTCATCAAATCAATGATACTTTCTCTTATAATCAGAACAGCAACTGAGCATACAGTTATCCAAATATTATTACTTTGTACCTAAATACTCAAAGATAACTATGATCATAATCTATCTACCCAAGCACTCAAGAACATCGCTTACTTCATATCCAGACACCTTCTAAGCCAATCATCAAGACTTCAAAAAGACACATACATGTCTATGTGTCATAGCGGATCCAAACACACAATCATAATTATCATTATGATCCTATATACTCAAAGTTAACCATAAGCACAATCATAATCTGCCCACCCAAGCACTCAAAACTGATTATTGCAACTTCAAATTGCAAATATCAATTTGACCTCACATATGTCCCCTTGTTTTAGTGGATCCAATTATCCAAACACACAAGTCTAGAAAGACAGACGATATTGTAGACATTCAATTGGTACCATTCTGCCATATGGCACTTGCCTAGACAAACAAAACAAGACACTTAAGGGTGTTTGAATGTGTTTCTTATTACCACTTGAACAATGGCAAGGGCCAATTAGCACATGACAAATTCACATTAATCTTTATGATCACAAATCATAGTATCTTGACACTAAATAATAACATAATCATAATCGAGTTGCAAACCTTCTTAGAATAGCAACTGTATTGTGATCAGGCCCAACCAAAGCACATCATTAGCACCACCAATCTTCTCTTTAGTCTCATCATCAATTGCCAAAACAATAGGCAATGAATATTCACTACACTCCCATCATCCTTCATCCTCAATGAATTGAAATGCAAACTCTGCAAATACTCATCCTCTCTCATAAACCCCTTCAATGGACTCGCCCATCCTTCACTAATCACATGCACCCACTCCAAATCAACCTTCGTTAACCTCACTTTCGCCATTTTCTCAGCTTCTACAGCTTTCAAACCCCTTAGATTCTCAGGAACAATCAGATCAACGAGAACCCCACCATCAGGTTCAATCAGAGAGCTTTTGATCACATGAGAGGTCATTTTTCTTGTGCGAAACACGAGGGAATTGGTTAACTTGTTCGAATGGTAAATGGGTACTCGTGAAACGATGGGGTTTTTGTGGGTTTTGGGATTAAGATTCAAATGTTGAATCGGATGACTGATCTGGAGCTTAATTGTGAGAGACATTTGGGTGAATTAGAACTAGGGTTTTGTTGTTGAGAGTCACAAAGATTGATGGAATTTGGGGGAAATGGGATTTGAAGAATTGGTGGACGACATCGTTGGAATTTGGAGATGGGAATTTAAGGAAGACGATGGATGGATGGATGGAAGGAAGAGGTCCACAAGTTTGATTTTGATTTGAATCTTTGAAGTTAGACTGATACAAAAGCATCAAAATTTGATCTTTTTGGTTAACAAAAATGGCATTGTTTATCCATAATCAGTATGATGATTTGGTGTGAACAAGAATCCTTATTGGACCCACTTCATAGTATTATACTATTATTGTTGTATAGATAATGGTTGTGGGATGACAATCTTAAACGTTACATTTTTTTTTCTAGAATGGTTGCGTGCTACAACCAGAGGTGTACAAACCGGGTTATTTTAAAAACCGATTTGGTCAACGATGGTTAAAACCGGTTTGGTCAACAATGGTTAAACCGGTTTTGTTTCAAACTGGTTCGATTTTTAAATTGGTTTGGAGCTACAGAAACCCAATCCTATTAAATCGGTTGGGTCGGTTTGGAAACTGGTTCAGTTTTCTTTTTTTAAGCGTTATAAATTAAATAAACAATTAATTGTAAAAATTAAATAAACCTATAAGATGTATTTACATATTAATTGTATAAATTAAATAAACCTATAAGATTCATTTACATATTTTTATTTGTAAAAATTAAAACATATAAAATTAGAAACATTACATAATTGTTTTTAAAAACAAAGTACACAAATTCAAATTAAGTATACAATTTAAAATCAAAGTGAAATATATAATATATAAAACATATAAACAATTCAAACGACATAAAAATTTAAATAATTGTTTTCAAAACTAAACATTTAGCCAAGCGTTCTCCGTTCGTTCGTTGCATATTTGGATACTTTATTCTTCGCCTCCAGAACCCAAGCTGTTACGAAGGTACTCATCATATGCTGCTTTATCATCGGTCATTCCGGGTGTCAATCAACTCTCTACCTCGTCCTAATATAATTCTGCTTCATATCCAATTCTCCTTTAAGTGAGCATTTGGTTTGTACTCTTTCCACGGCATCCAAATAATCCTTCATTCAAATTGACATTTCAACCGCTTGGGGAGTGAGTCGAGTTCGTCTTATCGATATAATCCTGCCACTAACAGAAAAAAGCAGATTCCAAAGCTACCGTGGAAGCTTGGACGGTTAGTAAATTTTAGGCCATGGTGGATAGGATGGAAAATTGATCTTTCTTACATTTCCACCAAGCTAACAAGTTAAAATTTTAAAATCTTGTGGAGTCATAGTGGATAAAAAGTTAGTTCCATCATACTCCCGAGTTCACTACTCGAAGTGCTACCACGTTGATGTTTATTACATTCATCCCTTGAAGTATTATATAAAACAAACATTGGATCATTTGAACTTTTGGCATGTGCCGCATGCCTCAATGAGTCATAGATGTGTGACGTTTCATCATTTTTAATAAGTAAATATCAAACATTTTTTCTAAGTGTTGATTAAAAGTAGCTTTTAAACTTTGACCATAAAATGTGTTTTCTTCTTCTAAATCCAAACTAGAAGTAATTTTTTCAAGTAAAGTTTCAACCCCCGATATATCTAAGCAAGGGTTTAATGCAGCGGCACATTTAATAACCAGAGTCATTTCTTTAAAATACTTTTAAGTTTCTCTTTCATTGGGGGTATCATATCCGAATAAGGTCTACCCCTAAACGACATCTCATGTAATTTTGAAGTCATTAAATAAATTTGATGAAGTGCTAATGGACTCGTTGAATAATAAACTCCAGAAAGACAAGTAGTTGCGTTTCTAAAGATTTGAAGCATTTTGCTTATTTCTTCAATAACAGCCCAACCCGATGGATGGTAAGTATTTTCCTTTTCACGACTCGCCAAACTATTATGAAGGCTATTAAACTTTTTTTTGTTTAATAGCTTTTTAAACATGTTACAAGTGCAATTCCATCTAGTAGGTATGTCTGAATTCAGACCTAAACATTTGGAATTTACGTCTTTACAAAACTTAAGATACCTACTATATCTTTGGTTATTGCTAAAAATATCAGGTAACATTCTTTTAAAACCATCTTTTGTTGGTTCAATAGTTCTTAAACCGTCTTGAACGACTAAGTTTATGATGTGCACAACACATCAACTATAAAAAAACACACCATCACAAATTGGTTTATATTTTAATTTTAGATGATCTGTCGTAAGCGTGTTATTTGACGTATTATCAAAAGATATAAAAAAAATTTGTTTTCTAATTTATACGTTTTAATAACTTTGTCAATGAGATAAAAAAATATTTTTATTGGTGTGAGGATAATCAAACAATTCAAACGCAATCGTACATTTCATCATTTGCCACGAATCGGGTTCAACCCAATGGGGGTGATATAAATGTACAAGTCCGGTGAACCGTGAGGAGTCGACCAAACATCACTAGTTAAGTTAACACCGGTTGTAAAATTTCAAAATAAGATATTAATTTATTTTTAGCTTTTTTCATATTTTTAAACAATATCTTCAAATAGTAGCATGACTTACATTGGTGTAACATGGTTGGAGAGTTCGTTGAATGAGTCGAGCAAAACGTTTGTTGTCGAAATGTTTGAATGACAAGCTATATGAATTACAAAATGCGTCATTTGCTTCCGAACCGCATAAACATTATAAGCCCAAACATTTCCTTCGTTTGTCATTGAACCTTGACATTGAGACGGTTCACCTTTCAACGCCTTACAATATTTATACGCAATGTGGTTTTTCAAGGTTGTGTTTGTATCTTTTTTGAAAAACTTATGGCAAAACTTGCAACAAGCTTTGTTCGGACCGCTAGCCATTTGACATAAATCGTAATTGCACCATATTTCGGGGTTCCTATTCGTAGGAAGGATTGCTACCACCGCGTTTCTTGAAGACACATCACAACCGACGGATGATTGAGCACTTGATGAAGCCATTTGAGAGTTTTTTAAGAGCACGAAAATATTGAGTTTTTTGAGATTTTTGAGAGTAGAGAGCGTTTTAGATGTTGTAGTTCAACCAAAATATTCAATACATATATATAGTGACCTAATGGGGGTATAATGGTAAAAAACACTAAAAAACGGTCAAAAAATCCCTCTAACGGCCCAAAAACGGCTATATAGCCGTTATATAACGACTAGTTTATTGAAACCGGTTTGGGGAACCGGTTTGAGAACCGGTTTGGGAACCGATTTGGAAATGGGAGTTTAAGAAACCACTTGGGAACCGACTGGCCGGGCCGGTTTGGGCCAACCTGGTTGACACCTAAACTAGTTTTGGGTTTTTTTTCACGAACGGTTGCCAACCTGTTATTTTTGGCACCTCTAGCTACAACCCCAACCCATTAGTTTATTAAACCTTCTTTTTATAAATAAATAGTTAATTTCATGTTGTGATGGCTCGTTTCCAATATAAATTACATTGAAATGTAAGTATGAAATAACAAAATATAACGGTATCACGTTATTATAAAAGACCTAAAAGTATATTTTATTTGATTTCATAGGTTTTGGTCAACGTTGTTGATGTGGTTTTGGATAAGATTTATATTGAAATGTGATAGAATAATTACGTCGCAGCAGTATACACTGAATTTAGAAAAATATTATGTTGAAAAAATTAATATTATATTATATTTGACTCGGTTCGGTTTTAGACAAAACTTATACCAGAACATAGACAAAAAAAACATATATAGTAATATATATTTTAAATTTTAAACAACATGGTATTCTTAAAGTTATTATATGTTAAAATTAATTAATAAAATAAAATAGAGTTAATAACATGAAAGTTCATGTGGTTAGGTCTGTTTTCACTTTCAGTCCACAAGTATGAGAAACTACACAAGTTTGTCAAAACGTAACACAAATGGTCCCCTAATGGATTGGCTGTTATCTTTTCCGTTAAAATTTTCTAAAATGACCAAAGTATCATTCTTTTTAAAATATACTCATTAAACTAAAATTTATTTAGGTGCGACCCACCCCTACCACTAAACCTCACCTTTAAACTTCTCCCTCTCACCAATCACCCGCCACCGTCGTACCACCATCCGCCACAAACCATCGTCAACTCCCACCACCGAGTACCCTTCCCTCACCTTAGAAGTTAAGAACCAATCCCTCACTTCTACGATCTCTCTCCCCCTTTCTTATTCTCCCTCTCTCCCCACAAAAGTTTAATTTCTAAAGGACTTGCTGTAAAGCAATGGGGAAGTGCTGATTAGATGAAGGCAAGGTTGGTGGGTTGCATT
>JACCIY010000691.1:0-61633 GCA_025506505.1 Flaveria sonorensis | reverse complement strand
CACCCAAACCACCCAATCCCATAATCCCTAGATAATCTAGGTTCCTAGAAACTTGCTCATGTATCCAAAATCTCCATAAAATCCAGCCAAATCTTGCTTGGACCAAGATTTTGAAATCCCAACCCACCACCCTACACCCTTCGCCGAGAGCACCAACCCAAACCACTATCATCACCCATTTTACTACTACACCTCCTTTCAATCTCTCAAACACTCTCTCAATATCCTACTCACTTCTTACTCTCTTGCACTCAAAGAACAAAAAGATTCAATCCCTTGGAAGCAATAATCGGCCCCAAAGCATAGCCACCAACATCCTTGAGCCAAGGTAACACTACTAGATTACAACTTTCCTACATCAAGTTTCTATCCTTCATTTGTTTAACCCTATGCCCTGAACTAATCCAATACTTTGGTGTGATCCAAGGATCGAACAGGAATTACCAGTTTGATTGTAACAAATAAAGATCATGGAATTATCAAGATTGGATTTTTAATTAATTGTTTGTGCAATTGAAATCGATAAACAAAATATAAAACAAATTGAAAACAGAATAATATAATGCAACACAAAACTTGTTTCAATTGTTTTTCATTAAAACACAATCGATTACAATTACTATGATGCTGTGATGATCTCGTGATCTCCAATGATGTTCTTGATCTTTTGATATTGTGATTGATTGATTCTCTTTATCGTTTGTTTTTTCTGTTGATTGATTTATATCGATTCTAATAATATACCTATTTATAGGTGTATCGATAGCTTTTGATCTTCCCCTGTACATGTCTTTGCTTTCCACAACAGTTGGTTCAGCATTAGGTGTTTAGCTTGTTTGTATGCTGGATTGGGAGCTTGGTTCTGAATAACACCAGTCTCTAGCTCAACCTTCATGACCTACTCCATTATAGCTCTGAGTTCACCACAGTTCTTCCTTTAACTCATGTGTCCATAATTAGGACTTTGCAACCAACAAGTTATGTTATACTTTGTAAGCTTCTCGGTATCACAGTGCCCCAAATCTTTTCTTATCTTTTCCATGGTTTTGAACTTTGAAAAGGTTCATTCTCATCATATGCAATGATGTCACATAGTTTTACTTATTCTCTTTTGCTCAAGCATTGATCATCTTCCCTCTCAGCTTCCAATCAAATCTCCTCCGTTAGCACCTCTTTCACATCATTCTCATCATCCCTCCTTAAGGCTTAGTATCTCAGAGGTGTAGGGCTATCAATGGGTGAGATTGGTTTAGTAGTTGTGGGTGAGGAAGTTGGTTCTGTTGGTGGATGTCTAGGTGTTTAGTGAGAAGTGTGGATGGGTTTTGTGTACTAGTGAGTGAGTGATGATGGAGATGGATAGGGAGATAGGTTGGGTATGCTCACTGAAGGAGAATCCGTTGAGCTGGTGGTGAGTCTGTTAGATCAATCACTAGGTTGGTGGTAAAGGCTGAGGTTCTTGTGGTGGTGATGGGTTTGCTGGAGATTGTTGAATATCATCCAGTGTGAACACTTCAGTGTCCGCAGTATTCTCAGAGGTTTGGAATGTGAAGGAGATAATGGGTGTTGTTGTGGTGGTTCAGGAGATTCGGTTGGAGGTTGTTTGGTTGTTGTGGTTGTACGGGAATAGGAGTAGATATGTCAGCATTTTCATCAATCACATGTGGGAACATCTCATGAGCATTTGAAGACTTGAAGAACAAGTTTGCTTAAATCTTCAAAAATGGCTCAAATGATCTTCATTTGATATGAAAACTGCAGATCTTCATGAATAACAAATCTAAGCTTATGGTAGCTTGATTCATCAAAAACAACAATAATTTGCATATCAAACTTGTGGTTCAAATTTTGAGAAAAAATTGAAGAAACAAGGAGCCAAGGCTCTGATACCAATTGTGGAATTCGATAAAGATGGATCGAATATTGAAATCGTATTGTTGTCGTTTATCAGATCTTGTGATGCGGACTCTTACAGACCTGTTGATGATTTCAAGTGAAGATTGATGCAAGATTGAATGTATGATGTAATGAGATGATTGAACAATTCAAGAAACACATATTCATAAAATATTTTCATTCATTCATATTTATGTTTGCTAGGAGATTACAAGGGAGTTTGCAAGAGTTCTCTCTCACACACACTCAACCTAAGTTTCTCTCACTAGACTAAATCTGTATGCTTCAATCCTTCAAAGCTTCTAATGGTTAGAGTATAAAAATGACTACACTTAGTCAATTTATACTCTTACAAAAATAAATAAAATTAATTTAGGCCCTAATGATTACACAATATTTTCTAAGCTGATAAATTCTTCTGTGCTGATGCATGACTACCGGTGCTGACGTCACTCGGGACGTCCGCTGATGTTGACTGTTGACTTTGACCACGGTTGACCAAGTTTGACTTGGTCAATTTTCTTTGTTTTGATCATACTTTCAGCGTAGCTTTATCGTGTCAGTTTTGGTAATCATCATGAGATTTGGCACTTAGGTTTTGGTAAGTATCAACTTCAAATAGTCCAATAATACTCCCCCTAAGATGATGCTGCCAAAACCTTATGATTATTAAAACCTTGGATGTTGATTGATGTGCAGTTTTGGAGTGCAGTCTTCTCCCCCTTTTGGGTAGCATCTTAGAAGCTTCAGAAAAGGAATTAAGAAATATACTTTGTTCGGCACATAAAGACTTTGTTTCGGAACTTGATGGATGTTTCATCAGCTTGATCTTCTAGTCTTATTTCGAAGACTTGAAAATGCAACAATTTGTATACACTGCGGATTGCACAGGTAGCAATACCAGCAACTTTATCTCAACTTCAGAAGTGAAGAAGAAGCATTAGAATTATTTATACTTGACATATACTCTCCCTCAACAAAAGCTTTGAAGGGTGAGAAACTTTTGTGTATGAGACACCAAGAGGAGGATTCTTAGTTCTCAACAACTGACAGGAGATCTTTAAAGGAAGCAGGAGTATTCACTTGACATCTTGAACTGAATAAGAAACTCAGGTATGTTGTACAATTCATCACCTGCAAAAGTCTAAATCCTCTCGATAGAGGTATTGCATGGAAGTTTCACTCCTAAATCAATAACACATGTAAATCTACCAAAACTAAAAAAAAAAATACTAAAAAAGGTAAATATTTTTGGAATTTTAGATTTTTTTAAAAAAATATGATATTTACTAGCATGAATCGCTCAACTGCAATGAGATCATACGAATCCAAAATCCTCTACATCTAAAAATTTAAAGTTGGAATAGACATAGGCAAAAAACAAAGTTGATTGTAAGTAAGTTTGTCCACTTAAACTCATGCAAGGATCTATTTTCAATACTTTGTGATATTTATCATGTTTAGGTTTGATTAGATATGCTAATTGAGTACCCCACACTCAGAAGTATGGAAGAATTACCCTCCTCATGAAATACAAGATGGCACTTTATCACAACTTGAACCAGGCTACTTAGAGTATAAATTCTCATGATATGATCCATTTTGGGATTCTTTTACACTTCACTTTAGAAGTTGATCCACATTGGGATTCTTTTAGCTTTAATCCATATTGGGATTCTTTTCTTTGCCTTTTTGGCATGCATCAACACTTTTAGTGCAAGGTCAACTAGGTCTGTGCTCAGCATAACAGAAGTTATCCTTATGTTTACTCCAGGTCTGTATTTATATACAACAAAAGGGAAATAGATGCTTTCATCAATGAGAAATTTATAAACCATTTTCGCATGGTGTGTTTAGGTAACCACACAAGCAAACACTTGGAAAAGTCATTGCTTACCAATACCCAAAGATGGTTTTGGTCCATAATGCATATTGATTTAGTTCATCATAAACATGCTTATCTTGAATCCAAGCTGAGCCTACTGACATATCAAACAGAGTCTTGTCAGTCTTTATTGATTTTAAAAATTAGATGCAGAAGATAGTAGATGAGTGTACTATCATTTCTCATGTAAATGCAGGAAGATTCAAAAGAAATATTTTTTGGACTTTTCTTGATTTTCTAATTTTTAGGATTTTTTTTTTGAGAAAATAAAGAAATAGCATATGTGTTATCAATTCAATAGAGATCATCAGCAGTTAGTCCATGTAGCAATGTAATCAGACTAAGCAGATGGAGTGAAACATCGGTTGTTTCTACATTGCCATCATAGTTTCTATGAATGATTGATGTCCTGTATTGAATCATGGTTAATTTCTACTCCATTTGGCTCAGTTGCATCATAAACATCATGAGTAGGAAGAACGTTCCTGTCATGGGAAAGGATCAGTCACTGCTAACTTTTCTTGGGTTGGCATGCCTTCATAACTGTCCCTATCACACTAGCAAATCAGTTAGATGTTTCAACCCAGGCCATTACTGTCCTGAGCTGTCCATTAGCATCTTTATATGTGACTTGCTCGTATGTGTATGATTTTTCCTTATCTGATGATGTATCAGATTAACCTCCTGAAATTGTTTTCTTTCTCCAACATTTTTTTGATTGTAAACCAACTGACTCAACTTTAGCTTGTTTAACAAAAGGAGTTTGTTTGGCTTTTGAAACTCTTTTGGTTGGTTTAGAAAATCTATTTTTCTTTTGAATGTTTTATGGAGGTGTAGCAAAGGATCTTTGTCCTTGATCATGTTTGTTTCTCCTGGGCATGTGATCATATTCATCATAAGAATTATAATCATGATTATAATAATTTGATGGATGTGATCTTCTATGATATCCATTATGCCATGTATTATTCCTATATCTGTCATACTTATGTTGTGTGTATGACCTAGGATAATGTCTAGGTGCCCAATACTCATGAATATCATATTGTTTAAAATCATACCCATGTTGATATGATCGAGGAGAAGAGTAGCTATGATGTCTGTTGTAGTACTCCTGCTCCGATCTCGGTGAGTACGACTCTGATGATGATAAGATCTTTGACCTCTTCTGTGTTGTGATATTAGAGAGTTATTTATGAACACTCTGAAGGTCACGATTCTCATGTCACAATTTAAGCAGTAAGGAGTAGGTGTGGATCTTCTTCCTTAGGCTTGAATGATGAAGTTGGATTTGATTCGAACTTCACAGCCTTTTGTCTTGGTTGTTTTTTTGTTGTTTTCTCTTGTGAGGACATATATATGTATCACTCTCAGTGTATTTACACTCAGACGTGTTGTGTGAATCTGAAATGCATGTCTCGTAGAGAATTGGTTGTTGTTTTGGAGTTTTTAATGTAGCTTTTGAGGTTGATGGTTGGTTTGGATCAGGTGTAGAGGACTTGATTTGATTTTTTCTTCTTTTTTTAGATCTGGTTTTCTTCCTCTTGACCTGTTCTTTAATTTCTTGTACCTCAGGCTTCTGCTTGTTCTTTAACTTCATCTTAATCTTTGCCTTTTGTTCAGCCTTTGTGAATTCTGGTTTAAGAAATCTAGCTGGTTTGAATTTCTCATAGAGAACCATAGCCTTTTGTTTTGTTGTCAGGATTTGCTGCTTTGGATTTCCGTTTGTGTTTGTTTTGGATTGATTTCTTCAATGACATGATTAGTACATGTCAATGTTGCTTTGTTTGGTTGGTTGGTTTCTTCATCACTGTCATCACTTATAGGATCTCCATCTTGACGATCACAGGAATGAAAGGTTTCATTCTGTGGTGATTCAGGTTTGAGGTACTGCTTTGGTGCTGTTTCAGGAGAAGTGATTTGAGTGATAGTGGATGGTTTGTCTGTTGGATGATGATCATGCATATTTGAATCTTCTTTGACTGGACTTGTCATTGAAGTTGGCATTTCTGTGTAGTTATCATTGTAAGGAGGAGGAACAACATGGTATGTAGTTCCAGCACTCTTCTTTTGATCTCTTTGTGCATTAAGTAGTTCTTCCAACTTGCTGGCAGTCATCTTTAAATTCTCAAGTTCAACTTCTGTTGATGCATGATCTACTTTTGTCGTTGTTAGAGACTCAGTGAGTCTTGTAACTTGAGCTTGAAGACTAAATCATTCTCCAAGGAGTTTGTCTACATCCTTCAGTAGAGAATTGATTTCATCTTCAAAGGCTTTATGTTGTATCTTCAATTCTGTATTTGTAGCCTTTTTTGTATTGATTGCTTGATTTAGACGCTCAATGTAATGTTGCAAGTTATTTATTGTTTTGGTTGTACTTGCTTCTGATATTTTGGCTTCAACTTCAGCCTTTGTGTTTGTTAACTTCACAGAGAGTTCAGTTGATTGAGCATTCAGCTTATGATTTTCTTTAAGTAACTTATCAACTTCTTTCTCTAGTGAACTGAATTGATTTGCAGAAGTTTGTAGTTCCTCTGCATGCGAAGCACTTTCCTCCTTTATCATGTATGATATATTGTTGCAATATTTCTGATATGCCTGAACTTCATCTATGCATGCTGATGAGCATAGATTGATCTTTCTGTCTTCAGGAATTTCAGGCAATGGAGGAATGTTTGTGTTGTTGATATTTGTGGCTTTTGTAAGCTCAACAGTTAACTCTTCAAGTTTGATTTGTTGTTGAACCATTTTGTCTTGCAACTGGTTCATTTCTTGAGTTAAACTGATGTTTTGTTGATTCAATGTCTTGATTTGTGCTTGATCATTTCTTTGAGATTGTTCCATCTCTGACCTGCATTTTATGAAATCATTAGACAATGTGTTGGTTGAGTTTGCAAGATAACACAAATGTAAATGCATCAGTTCTTTTTTAATGTTACTGATGTACAACTGAATGTTTGTCTTGTCAAACAATGAATTATTGTTATTGTTTGATATGCTTCTGTTGTTTGGTTATTTGCAGCTTTTGTTTGATTTGCTGCTGTTGTTTGATTGGTTGCAGCATGGTTTGCTTTGTTTGAATTCTTGAAACCTCTTTCTACCTGCAGCAATAAAGATAGCTCGGTTTCTCGAAACACGAGTGTTAGTGAATGATGTTAAATTTTCCATTTTGTTTAAAAAACAAAAATGATTTGAAAATTTGTTTTGAGTTTAAATCAAAATCAAATTTAAACTTTAATTGAATCCAAAGAATGTCGAAACTCAATTTAATTAGATCGGCCTAATTAAAGAGTTAACTTTGTTCGATTACAATTTAGTTAAGCCGGACTAAAATTAATCTAGCATAATTAAAAGTAATAAAATTTGGATTGAATTAATTAAAATTCAAATGATTTGTGACACAATTCTTCTGAAGAATATATTTCTTGATCGAAAGGAAGTCAAAATGAATTTTTTAAATCTTCCGAAACGAGCTTTAAAAATTAGTCAAGTTGAAAACTTCCGAACAATCAAAATCTTCCGAGACAAAATTTATGAGTTGGTCAAAATTAATACTTCCGAGAGCAAATTTTAAAAAGTTTGTCAAATGAAAAAGTTTCTGGAATTAAAAGAAAAACTTCCGAAGCTTTGATTTGTTTGTTAAAAATTATATAAAAACTATTTATATTTGCTGGTCAACACAAAAAAAGTCAAAATTGAAATTTTATTACTCAACCCCTTTAACACAAACCCAAACACAAACTCTAACTCCCGTAGCTTTCCCTTCTCGGACTCTCGATCTCTTTAACACCTGAAATCAAGAATTGCCGACAAGGTTTGGTGTGTTGTGATGAGATCGACCCACGATAGTGATGGACACTTCGATTGGTGTAGATAGTGATGGTGTGGTTGCGGTTGATGGGTGGACACCGATGGTAGAATGTCAAAATTGAATCATGAAATCGAAAATTGAAGATGGAGGTGTCGATGATGATGGTGGTTGATTGTGTAACTGCGGTGGATTGGTGACGACAGTGGTGATGGTTTGTGATGGAGCGGTCGATTGGTGTCCGCTGTGTGTCAAGTAATCGACTTGGTGTAAGGCCCCGTTCCCTGGACGCTTACAACTGGACCGTCATCGCATAAAATATTTAAAACATACATTACTTTTGCAGCGGAATTTAAAACTTTTCATTAATAATTTAAATTATATCATTACATTACATCATTCGTTTACATTTCGAAATACAATATCATATTAAAATGTGGATGCCAGCCTCAAAACGTCCCTAGTACCTTATGCATCCATGCTTGCAACTCCTTAGCATCAACAAAGTACCTGCCACCTATTATGCATACAAAAGTCAGCGACGCTGAGTGAGTTCTAGTTTTATAAATAAAATACTTTACTTTCATCAAAACAACCTTTTACTTTCGATCGTGATCACACATCATACGTACAAATTGATTATAATTAATTATCTTTGTCATCGTTCATCAAACAATACATACCATCATCCGAATCCTGCCTCATGCAATACCCCCGACTCATGTCCGAAGACTGATACAGTACCGGGGCGAGCAAAAGACCTCATCTCTTCCACATGCCATCCTGTCTCATGCAATACCCCGACTCATGTCCGAAGACTGATACTGTGTCGGGGCCTGTAAACAAACCCCCGACTCATGTCCGAAGACTGACACAGAGTGGGGGTACGCAACAAGGAACTCATCATCTGTTACTTCCAATCTCATCATTCGATATCTTCCACTTTCATTACATAATACTTTATGCACATTCATATATCATACCACGTAAAGTCATAACATCATACATAACGTATTACATAACATAATACATACATTTTGAAAACCGTTAAACACGGAAAGATAACACATCACATACATCATAATCATCACATCATGCACAAGCGATGACATCACAACAGAGCCTATCTCAACCAACTACCTCATAAAATCCTCAGAAAACCCTGTGTCCAAAATGAAGAATAGTTGGACATCTCAGGCGCATGAGCATAAAAATTCTAAGGAAAACAGCCTAGGCGCATTACCACTATGCAGGCGCATCAGCCCTGCTTAGGTGCATGGGCACTGCTGGGGCGCATGGCCAACACTTAGGCGCATGGGCAACTCTGGGCGCATGGGCACTGCTGGGGCGCATGGCCAACACTTAGGCGCATGGGCATTCTGGGCGCATGGGCCACTGTTTAGGCGCATGGCCTACACTTTGGCGCATGGGTATTCTGGGCGCATGGGCTAGTTTAGGCGCATGGTCTACACTTAGGCGCATGGGCATTCTGGGCGCATGGCCCACTATTTAGGCGCATGGCCTACACTTAGGCGCATGGGCATCATGTTGGGCGCATGACTACTATTTGGGCGCATGACAACAATCTGAAATATAACCGATGCTACAAACAACACCAAAACATCGACCTAGCACATCCTAACACAGATCTAACATGCTACCAACACTAAAACATGCTAAACATCAAACATAACCTCAAAACAGCCTCTAAAACATACAACCACAGAACAACGGTCGAACATCAAAGCTGAAAACCCACGGGTACTTAAAAATATTTTTCTCGGTATGCATAATAGCCCCAAACACTTAAAAACCAATAAAAAGAGGGGTTCAAGAACTCACCTGAAGCAACCTTCAAGCAACACACCTCCAGCTGCAAATTCATCTCCTAAACCCATGAAAACAGGAACTTAGCACCACAAATCTTGGCCTAGAAGCTGAAAATTCAGTTGAAACCGAACATTAACCCAAGAAAACTCACCTTTAAGAAGATTTTAGCTTATTCTATCTCTAAAGCCGTGAACTTTTCTTCTCTTCTCCTTAAAGTGGGTGTCGTCGTGTAGTGGGCGGCCATGCCCACTCTTTTAAACACAATAATATTAAAGTTTGCATCTTGCACAACTTGAGTCCTTCAACTTGGGTTATTTATCCATTCTTTCTTTGTACTTTTATTTCCTCTTCTTTTTAATAAAATTCAAGGTGTTACAAGTCCACCCCCTTATATAGGTTTCGTCCCCGAAACCTGTCACTTCTCGAACAATTGCAGGTAATGCTGTCTCATCTCTTCCTTGATCTTGTACGCAGGCTTAGACCCCTTCTGGGCTCCCCTGTACTTGCACAAATGAAACCACCCTTCTCCTTAGCTCGTCTTTCCTATCTATCAGTAATGGCCACCGGTTGTTCCACGTAGTTGAGTCGTTCTTCCATCTCGATATTCTCTAGTGGCACGATCATACCCTCCTTGGTTAAGCACTTTCTTAGATGAGATACATGGAATTGTCAGATGAATTCCACTTAACTCATCAGGTAGCTCCCGTCGATAGGCCACTTCTCCTACCTGAGCAACGATTCGGAATGACCCTATATACCCCGGTATTAGCTTTCCTTGCTTTCTGAATCAGACAAATCCCCTTTCCCAGACAAGGCATTCTTCATTACTCCATCGCCGTAGGTCGGCACCAAACTCTTGTCCGGTGCGATTGATCAAACCACCCTCTTTCAACACTCGGTGTTTGCCTAATAGGCTACTAGCCAATTCTACCCAAGGCACGTATCAATCCACTTACGTTCGTCCTGAACAGTCTAGCAGGAAACACGTGCTCTTGCAATTCTATCGCACAATCCTCTAGGGCATCAGGCAACCTAGTGGACTTACCAATAGCAATTTCTACATCAAAGGGCTCACCGACCTTCCTACTCCAAATGTACAACTTATCACAGAAGGCAGCAAGATGAAACTACTACTAGAACCACGATCAAAGCACAGATGCACTATTTAATTTACCAGAAATGTACCTGATGTCACGTCGGAGCCCGCTCTAGCCTCCTCCCGGTCATAGCGAATGCTCTGACCATCATCCTCTGCTCCCCTTCCTTGCACCGGAGCATCCTGCCCTCGACTTCTTGCAGTTTCTGCTCATGTGTCCAGTCTCGCCATAGTCGTAACATTTAGCCATGTGGCATTCCCTCTCCCTGTGCCCTCTTTCCCACACTGGAAGCAGATGTTCAGTCCCCACTTGCATTCCCCCTCGTTGCCTCTACCACACTTCTTTGCTTCTTCCCTCCCTGTTACTATCCTCCGATCCTCGACCCTCAACGTCTTACCTCCAGCCATAAATCCACCATCGTTACCCCGCCTTCCATTCCCATTCCTAACATAGCCCCGCTCCTTCTCTTCATCCACTGTCGCCACTGCCTCTCGTTCGTCATACAACCTCCCCGCTAGGTCGACCACCGACCTAAACGTACCTGGCCGGGCAGCGATCAGATGACTGCGGATATCTGCCGGTAGACCTTGAATGTACCTCTTGATCTTTCGTGACACAGGCGTCACCTGATCTAGCACCAGCCTTTCCATCTGGTTGAACTTCGTTGTATACTGTTGATGCGTCATCGTTCCAGCCTCCAACTGCAGGAACTCTCGCTCAACTTTGTCAAGCTCTCTATGAGAGCCAAAATCCTCAATTACTAACCTCTTCAGCTCATTCCACCTCATCCTCCCGATTGCCCTGGTACCCTCGGCTTGAACAACGTTGTCCCACCAGCACAAGGCTGAATCCACAAATGAGTGGGTAGCGAACTTTACCTTCTGATCCTCGTGACACTCGCTAATGTCCAGTACCGCCTCCATCTCCCTCACCCAACGTTGAGTAGCAGTAGCACTCCCATTCCCATCAAACGTTAAGGGCTTGCTTCTCTAGAATGCCCCGTAGCTGCATCCCTTCACAATTTCCTGCACAGCTTCCTCGTCCTCCTCATCTTCACTGGAGACAACCATATCAGTCTCTGGTTGCTCCCTTTACCTTAAACCTCCTTCCTCGCCTCCTCGTCTAGCGGTCTTCCTCTTCTCAGCCTCCTTCCTCTCATCCTCCTTCACAGCTCTAATAACCTCGGTCACTACAGTTGGCAGAATCTTCTGCATGACCTGATGAACCTCCTCAACCACCGCCTCCTTCATTGAGGCTCTCAGATTAGCACTCTCTTCCTCACCATCCTGGTGACGGAGCTCTGGCTCTTCAGGAGCCATCTCAGTAGTCTTAGCCCTGCTCTTCGTGACACGCGGTCTGACACCACGTCCACCCCGACCTCCACCTCTCGAAGCCTCAGAAGACCTACCGCAAGCCATCTAAACACTACAAGATTCAAACACCAACACGGTCATTCAAGGTAATAGCTCAGTTGATGTCAAGTATAGTAAGTCCCTAGTTACAGTGGCCAGTTGTGATTAGCCACTTACTTTACTCTTCATCCCCCAAGCATTGCCTATCCTGACTACATCAGTATCTGAATCTACACAAAAGCACATAAACCACATAAGATGCGCACATAATTCCCCTTTTCATCAACTTACATAAAACATTTACGTAAAACCTTTACCTGTAGGCACGTATCTACTAGGACTGGCATCCCTTTCCTTTCGTCTCATTCTCAGTTTAAGTTTAGGTTTTGAAAAAATTTACCCAATTCTCTTAAACTTTAGCTCTAATACAAACTTGTAAGGCCCCGTTCCCGGGACGCTTACAGCTGAACCGTCATCGCATAAAATATTTAATACATACATTACTTTTGCAGTGAAATTTAAAACTTTTCATTAATAATTTAAATTATATCATTACATTACATCATTTGTTTACATTTCAAAATACAACATCATATTAAAATGTGGATGCCAGCCTCAAAACATCCCCAGTAGCTTATGCATCCATGCCTGCAACTCTCAGCATCAACAAAATACCTGCCAACTATTATGCATACAAAAGTCAACGACACTGAGTGAGTTCTAGTTTTATAAACAAAATACTTTACTTTCGTTAAAACAGCCTTTTACTTTTGATCGTGATCACACATCATACGTACACATTGATTATAAATAATTATCTTCGTCATCGTTCATCAACAATACATACCATCATCTGAATCCTGCCTCATGCAATACCCCCGACTCATGTCCGAAGACTGATACTATGCCGGGGCCTGTAAACAAACCCCCGACTCATGTCCAAGGACTGACACAGTACCGGGGTACCCGAAAAGGATCCCATCTTGTATGCAACACCCCCGACTCATGTCTGAAGACTGATACTGTTCCGGGGCCTGTAAACAAACCCCCGACTCATGTCTAAAGATTGACATAGTACTGGGGCGAGCAACAACACCTCATCTCTTCCACATGCCATCCTGTCTCATGCAATACCCCCCGACTCATGTCCGAAGACGGATACTGTGTCGGGGCCTGTAAACAAACCCCCGACTCATGTCCGAAGACTGACACAGAGCGGGGGTACGCGACAAGGAACTCATCATCCGTTACTTCCAATCTCATCGTTCGTTATCTTCCACTTTCATTACATAATACTTTACGCCCATTCAAACATCATACCACATAAAGTCATAACATCATACATAACATATTACATAACATAATACATACATTTTGAAAACCGTTAAACACGGAAAGATAACACATCACACACCTCATAATCATCGCATCATGCACAAGCCATCATATCATAACAGAACCTATCTCAACCAACTACCTCATAAAATCCTTAGAAAACCCTAAGTCCAAAATGAAGAACAGTTGGACATCTCAAGCGCATGAGCATAAAAATTCTAAGGAAAATAGCCTAGGCACATTACCACTATGCAAGCGCATCAGCCCTGCTTAGGCGCATGGGCACTGCTGGGGCGCATGGCCAACACTTAGGCGCATGGGCAACTCTGGGCACATGGGCACTGCTGGGGTGCATGGCCAACACTTAAGCGCATGGGCATTCTGGATTCATGGGCCACTGTTTAGGCGCGTGGCCTACACTTAGGCGCATGGGCATTCTGGGCTCATGGGCCACTCTTTAGGCGCATGGCCTACACTTAGGCACATGGACATTCTGGGCGCACGGGCCACTGTTTAGGCGCATGGCCTACACTTAGGCGCATGGGCATCATGCTGAGCGCATGACTACTATTTGGGCGCATGAATCTTGGGCGCATGACAACAATCTAAAATATAACCGATGCTACAAACAACACCCAAACATCAACCTAGCATATCCTAACATAGATCTAACATGCTACCAACACTAAAACATGCTAAACATCAAACATAATCTCAAAACAGCCTCTAAAACATATAACCAAAGAACAACGGTCGAACATCAAAGCTGAAAACCCACGGGTACTTAAAAATATTTTGCTCGGTATGCATAATAGCCCCAAACACTTAAAAACCAGTAAAAAAAGGGGTTCAAGAACTCACCTGAAGCAACCTTCGAGCAACACACCTCCACCTACAAATTCAGCTCCTAAACCCACGAAAACCGGAACTTAGCACCACAAATCTCGGCCTAGAAGCTGAAAATTCGGTTGAAACCGAACATTAACCTAAGAAAACTCACCTTTAAGAAGATTTCAGCTTCTTTTCTCTCTAAAACCATGAACTTTTCTTCTCTTCTCCTTTCTTCTTCCTAAACTGAGAACAAGAAAGTGGGTGTGGCAGTGTAGTGGGCGGCCATGCCCACTCTTTTAAACACAATAATATTAAAGTTTGCATCTTGCACAACTTTGGTCCTTCAACTTGGATTATTTATCCATTCTTTCTTTGTACTTTTATTTCCTCTTCTTTTTAATAAAATTCAGTGTGTTACACTTGGACAGAATCAATTCGTCTGCTGTGGATTAAATATTGAATGTCCGCTGTGAGATTCAAGATTGTTCGTCCGCTGAGGCTTCAGGTTTGTCCGCTGTGTGTTTCAAGTTGTTCGTCCGCTGTATGTTTCAAGTTGTTCGTCCGCTGTATGGTGATGCTAGTCGTCCGCTGTGTGTGGTTTCAAGGTAAAACGTCCGCTGTGGACCTGTGTTTGTTTCAATGACTACAGTGAACTTTGAATCAAGTCTGCTGTGGAACTTGATTGTTCAATGTATGATGTGGACTTACGATTAATGTCCGCTGTGGACTTGATTTAAGCGTCTGTTGTGGACTTGATTTAAGCGTCCATTGTGGACAAGTTTTACTTGTCCGCTGTGGACAAGTTTGCTCGTCCATTGTAGGACTTGGTTTGTTCAACGTCCGCTATAGATTAACACATCCGCTGTGGATGTGTTTGTTCGTCAGCTGTGAATGAGTTGTTCATCAGCTATGAACACTTGGACAAACGGATGTTTGTCAGCTGTGGACCTTGTGTATCAGCTGTGGATGTAACACATCAGCTGTGGACACTTGGTTGCAAAAATGATGAAGATTGTCAGTTGTAGAATTAGATCATCAGCTGTAGAATTAGATCATTAGTTGTGGATGATAGTGCATCAGCTGTGGATAATAGAATAGTTAGTCAAAAATTCAATTTCAATTGTACTTTGTGTATTCTTTGTAAAATTTGATTATGAATGAAATTTCAATTTCAAATACACAACTTGTTGTATGTATGATTGTTGAATGATTCTGAATGATTGTATAATGAACAAATGCATCAAAATCTGAATCAAATCATAGATTTGGATGATTTTCAGATTTCAAAGAAGTTTGACTTTGAAAAAGTCAAACTTCATGTTCTTGAATGAACAAACTTTTTATTCTTGGGTTTCTGATGGAATTTCATAAAATCAAAGGTTATAATAGCTGTAGATAAGTGATTCTAAGCTAGAACAACAATCAATTTCGTATAATCATCACCTAAACTTGGATTTAAATGATGAAGACATGAAGAACACAATGAATAACAAAAACCCAGATATAAGAATCAATGTTCAAAAATGAATGATTTGGATGTTGAAAATGATAAACGAACCTTAGATTTGATTTTTTTAAGCTAAAATAACTATCAATTTTAGCTAAACAACATCAGATTCATGATTTTTGATGATTTTTCCTTAAAAACAGTGAACTTTTCACAAGAACACAAAATTTTAAAAAATCTTCAAATGCAAGAGTTGTGTTTGTTCAATTGATATGAAACTTTGCAGATGTGTTAATAGCTATTAGAAGCCTAAATTCAATCAAACAACAACAAAATCAAAATTTCATGTTCATGAGCATTTGAAGACTTGAAGAACAAGTTTGCTTAAATCTTCAAATTAATGGCCCAATGAACTTCAATTGATGTGAAAACTTGCAGATCTTCATAAAATAACAAATCTAAGCTAATGGTAGCTTGATTTCATCAAAAAACAAAAAGAATTTGCAGATCAAACTTGTGGTTCAAATTTTTAAGAAAAATTTGAAGAACAAAGAGCAAAGGCTCTGATACCAATTGTGGAAATTCGATAAAGATGGATCGAATATTGCAATCGTATTGTTGTCGTTTATCAGATCTGTGATAAGGAATCTCACAGACCTGTTGATGATTTCAAGTGAAGATCTGATGCAAGATTGAATGTATGATGATGAAGGAATGATGAACAATTCAAGAACACATATTCATAAAATATTTCATTCATTCATATGTATGTTTGCTAGGAGATTACAAGGGAGTTTGCAAGAGATTTCTCTCTCACACATACTCAACCTAATGTTTCTCTCACTAGACTAAATCTGCATGCTTCAATCCTTCAAAGCTTCTAATGGTTAAAGTATAAAATGACTACACTTAGTCAATTTATACTCTTTACATAAATGAATAAAATTACATTTAAGCCCTAATAATTACACAAATATTGTTCTAAGTCTGATAAATTCTTCTGTTGCTGATGCGTGAATGCCGGGTACTGACATCACTCGGGACGTCCGCTGATGTTGACTATTGACTTTGACCACGGTTGACCAAGTTTGACCAAGTTTGACTTTGGTCAATTTTCTTCGTTTTGATCATATTTTCAGCGTAGCTTTACCGTGTCTGTTTTGGTAATCCTCATGAGATTCGGCACTTAGGTTTCGGTAAGTATCATCTTCAAATAGTCCAACAATACTCCCCCTAAGATGATGCTGCCAAAACCTCATGATTATCAAAACCTTGGATGTTGATTGATGTGCAGTCTTGGAGTGCAGTCTTCTCCCCCTTTTTGGTTGCATCTTCTTAGAAGCTTCAGAAAAGGCATTGAGAAATAGACTTTGTTTTGGCACATAAAGACTTTGTTCCGGCACTTGATGGATGTCTCATCAGCTTGATCTTCTAGTCTTATTTCGAAGACTTGAAAATGCACCCATTTGTATACACTGTGGATTGCACAGGTAGCAATATCAGCAGCTTTATCTCAACTTCAGAAGTGAAGGAGAAGCATCAAAAATTCTTCAGACTTGACATATACTCTCCCTCAACAAAAGCTTTGGAGGGTGAGGAACTTTTATGTATGAGATACCAAGAGGAGGATTCTTAGTTCTCAGCAACTGGCAGGAGATCTTTGAAGGAAGCAGGAGTGTTCACTTGACATCTTGAACTGAATAAGAAACTTAGGCATGTTGTGCAATTCATCACCTGCAAAAGTCTAACTCCTCCCTGTAAAGGTATTGCATGGAACTTTCACTCCTAAATCAATAACACATGTAAATCTGCCAAAACTAAGAAAAATACTAAAAAAGACAAATCTTTTCAGAATTTTTTTTTAAATTATGATATTTACTAGCAGGAATCGCTCAACTGCAATGAGATCATCTAATCCAAAATCCTCTATATCTAAAAATTTAAAGTTTGAATAGACATAGACAAAGAATAAAGTTGATTGTGAGTATGTTTGTTCACTTAAACTCATGCAGGGATCTATTTTCAACACTTGGTGATATTTATCATGTTTAGGACTTGATTCAAAGATCTCCTGCCAGTTGCTAAGAACTAAGAATCCTCCTCTTAGTGTCTCATACATAAAAGTTCCTCACCCTCCAAAGTTTTTATTGAGAGAGAGTATATGTCAAGTCTGAAGAATTTCTGATGCTTCTCCTTCACTTCTAAAGTTGAGACAAAGCTGCTGATATTGCTACCTGTGCAATCCACAGTGTATACAAATGGGTGCATTTTCAAGTCTTTGAAATAAGACTAGAAGATCAAGCTGATAAAACATCTATCAAGTGTCAAAACAAAGTCTTTATGTGCCAAAACAAAGTCTATTTCTCAATGCCTTTTCTGAAGCTTCTAAGAAGATGCTACCAAAAAAGGGGAGAAGACTGCACTCCAAGACTGCACATCAATCAACATCCAAGGTTTTGATAATCATGAGGTTTTGGCAGCATCGTCTTAGGGAGAGTATTGTTGGACTATTTGAAGATGATACTTACCAAAACCTAAGTGTTAAATCTCATGATGATTACCAAAATTGACACGGTAAAGCAACGTTGAAAATATGATCAAAACGAAGAAAAATGACCAAAGTCAAACTTGGTCAAACTTGGTCAACCGTGGTCAAAGTCAACAGTCAACATCAACGGACTTCCCGAATGACGTCAGCACCTGGCAGTTACGCATCAGCAACAGAAGAATTTATCAGACTTAGAATAATATTTGTGTAATCATTAGGGCTTAAATGTAATTTTATTTATTTTTGTAAAGAGTATAAATTGACTAAGTGTAGTCATTTTATACTCTAACCATTAGAAGCTTTGAAGGATTGAAGCATACAGATTTAGTCTAGTGAGAGAAACATTAGGTTGAGTGTGTGTGATAGAGAAACCTCTTGCAAACTCCCTTGTAATCTCCTAGCAAACATACATATGAATAAATGAAATGTTTTATGAATATGTGTTATTGAATTGTTCATCATTCATTCATCATCATACATTCAATCTTGCAACAGATCTTCACTTGAAATCATCAACAGGTCTGTGAGATTCCGCATCATAGATCTGATAAACGACAACAATACAATTGCAATATTCGATCCATCTTTATCGAATTTCCACAGATCTGTAGACTTGAATGTTGTTGGAATTTTTCCTGATGAGTTTGGAACTTCAGTTGAAGGCAATGAATCATGTCCGGAAGAAGATAGAACATCTACAGATGTAGAATGATCTTCTATAGATGCATTGTTAACTTCTGCTGAAGTTGAACTTCCATGTCCATCAGTGTTTTCATTGCTTGTTTGAGATGAAGGGCCTGGATCAGCAACACTTGAAGAATGTGTCTGGGGTAATCTTGGAGGATCAGTTGACAATGACACTTCACCCAAACTTGGAGGTACATAAGGATAACATGTATCCATAGGACCTGCAACATTCAAATAACCAAAGTTAAATGAATTGGTTAAGGCATCTATATCAAACAACCAAGATGACCCTTTTACAGATTTGGAAATAAGGATTCATCAAAAGATACATTAGGTGTTTCCTCTATAATGTTTTGATGTCGAATGTATACTCAATATGATTTAGATGTTGATGAGTAACCAACAAAGAAACCATCATAAGCTTTTTTATCAAACTTTCCTAATTGATCTTTAGTGTTTAATATAGACACATGACACCCAAAAGCTCTAAGATAACCTATAAAAGGTTTTCTTTTAAACAAAAGTTCATAAGGTGTTTTATTGTGTTCTTTGACAATTAATGTCCTATTCTGAACATTGCATGCTGTGTTCACTGCTTCTGCCCAAAATGTGATAGGCAACTATGAATCAACTAGCATTATTCTTGCTGCTTAGAGTCATGTTTCTTCTTTCAACAACTCCATTTTGTTGTGGAGTTCTTGGTGCACTGAGTTGTCTTGCTATGCCTTTGTTCCTGCAAAAGGAATCTAAAACATAATTAACAAATTCAGTTCCATTATCACTTCTTAAGACTTTGATCTTTAAATCAAGGTGGTTTTCAATCTTAGTTAATAACTCCATTAATGTTTCTGATGTTTCACTTTTATGTTTTAAGAAAAAGACCCATGTGAATCTAGTGAATCAACAATCACCAAGCCGTTTACTAATGCTTAACACATTGGTTGGACCAAAAAGATCCATGTGTAGCAGTTTGAGTGGTGTTGTATTTGTGTTTATTATTTTGGACTTGTGTGACACCCTATGTCGTATTCCTTTATAGCATGATGAACAATGATTAGAACAGTAAATTTTTTTCTTGGGAAGGCCAATGACTAAGTCATGTTTGACCAACGTATTCATGTTCTTCATGTTTGAATGCACCATCCTTATATGCCATAGTTGAGATTCATCTTCTGATGACTTAGAAATCAGGCAGGTTTTATTGCTTGTCATAGATGTGTTGTTCATATCCAAAACATAAGTGTTTCCTTTTCTTGTTAAGAAGGATCCAATCTGCTGGAATTTGAAAACCTGGCTTAAGAATGTAACAGAAAGAGTTATCAAATAAAGTAGAAAATTTTGATCACAAATTTGAGACACACTAAGTAAGTTGTATTTTAAATTTTCACAAAAATTAACTTTCTCAAATTTGAGTACTCTATTTGTTACCATTCCTTCACTAACAATTTTACCTCCCTTCTTATCCCCACCAAATGCAACATATGAAGCATTTTTATGTTTGAAGTCATGAAGGAGAGAACAGTTTCCTATCATATGCCTGGAACAACCACAGTCAACATACCACTTGTTGTCAGTCCGCCATGGATGTTCCTGCAAAAATAATGAAATCAATTAGAAAGTGGAGCCCAAGCCTTAGTGGTCTTGGGCTTGCCATTGTTATCTAGAATTGTTAATCTATCATGAATGAGCCTAGATGTCTTAAGATTGTTTTTAGTCCTAATTGATTCATTATGTTCTGTTTGGGGTGAGGATGATTTTGTTTAAGATGAACTTGATGCACTTTGATCTTGATTCATCGTCACTTCTTCTTTGAGTACCTTTTTCTTCAAACTTGAAGATGATGCTTTGTTAGAAAAAGTTTTAGCATGTTTTGTTTTTGATTGAGGTACATGATTACCCTTTTCAAAGTGATCAAAGAAGGCTTCATCTTCCTACAACACTACCTTCTTGTGATGAGTCTTGCTTTGATATTGTTGATTCTTCTTCTTCTTCTTCGCTTGATCATCAGCAGATGTTGGCTTCTTGACCTTTGGCACCTTTTGTTTAGGCTGCTACTTCTTTTGTTTTTGCACCTTTGATTCTTCATCCTCAGAATATTATGAGTTTGATTCATCAGTCATAGATCGTTGCTTCCTTAGTACATTGGATTTGTTTTTCTTGTTGAAGTAACATTCTTGAGTGGAATGGTTCTTCTTGTCACAAATAGCATAATGCTTGTTGAAGTAATAATCAGTTGTCATATGATTGTTCAGATTGCATATGGAGCAATAGGTGCTGAAATAATAATATTTTATGTTGTGGTTGTACATATCACACCACTTGCAGTACATTTCCCCAGCATCACTGTCAGGCTCTACTTTCTTCTTCTTCTGCTTCTTTTTCAATTCTTTTTCAATCTTTGCAGCTGAAAGATCTTCTTTTGTTGTTTACCTTTCTAGTTAGTAGTTGAATCAGCAGGTGTTTTCTTCTTTCGTAGATCTTCTATGGATGACTGTTTTGGTTTTGATGATTTCTTCTTCCGTAGATGTTCTACGAAAGACTGTTTTGTCTTCTTCCGTAGATCTTCTACGGATGTTTACTTTGGAACATTTTTCCTTTGCTTTTCCGCGGATGTGTGAGGACCTATCTTCTTCTTTCGCAGGTGTGCTGCTGAAGTGTTTTTCTTTTCTTCCTCCGTAGTTCTTGTTGCTGGTTGACTGTTATGCTTTTTGTTGAGCTCCTGAATCCCTTCATTCAACTGACCAATTCTTGTGTAAACGGTCTTCAAAAAATTTCTTTGTTTTGGGGATAAGGTAGCTTGATTTCATCAAGTACTTTGGGAATTATTAGTTCAATTATTACATTTTTACCCTTACCAAAGCCAACACTTTCTTGTTCATTAGGCTCGTAAACCTCATCCAAATCATCACAGTCATCAAAATCAAATTCTGATTCATTTTGTTTTGACAATTCTGATTCAGATGAATCAGTTTCACTAATTTCTGTATCTTCACCACTTACCTCTTTATTATTTTCATCTTTTGATTCACTTTTAGTACTAGATAAAAATGATTTGATAAACTGTTTGTCATTGAATCAGGTAGGGTGGTGTAGTTATCATTAACTGGTGGTGCAACAACATGAAAACCCAACCCAGATCTGTTCTTTGATTCAATATGAGAAATCAAAAGTTTCTCATATTGCTGTGATGAAAGTTGGAACTTATAAAGTTTCACTTCAGTAGATGCATGATTAGACGTGGACTTTGTTAAAGAGGTGGTCAGATGCTTAACTTGTGCTTTCAGATTATAATTTTCAGAAACAAGTTTATCTAAATCCTTTTACAAGGAAGTGATTTTGACCTGATACAGTTTATGTTCTCTTAAATGAGATTCATTTAAAACCATTGTTTCTTTGACTTTATCAGCCAATTGTTGAGCATGAACCATGTATCTTTCTACCTCTTCAACACAAGTTGGTGAACATAACCTGTCCCTTGCCTCTGTGGCCATGGGTGGAACTTTGTTCTCCAGGTTTGCCATCAGTGTTTGATTGTCCTCCTGAACTTCCTTGTCATACATGCTCCAATCACAAGTTCCATCCTGCAAAATAATCAAACCTGTTTCTTTAGAATTTCTGGTACCTGTTGAAGAACCTGTGGCTGGTGGGGATGAGTTAGTTAGTTGAGGTTGCTTGAAGCTCCTCTGATTTGCTTGTCTTGTGTCTGGTGTTGATTGCTGATTTTTGTTGCATTCCCTTGAGAAGTGACCATACAAGTTACACTTGTAGCACCTCACTTTTGATTTGTCAACACCAATTTTTGTTGTTCTTCCAGTAACAGATAGTCCCTTGTTCCTTCTCATGTACGTCTTGGCCCTGTATGCAATCGTGGCCATTTGTCATTGTAGATCCATCTCTTCCACTTCATCAGGATGAAGTTCTTCCAGGTATTGTTGGCAAAAGTGAGAAGGAGTCAGAGTACTACCCAAGTAAGCTTGAAAGCTTGAACTGAATGCTGCAAATGATGCTTTCTGTTCTTTTGTTTCTAGAACCATAATGATTGGTTCAGATTTGTTGTTGTTTTTGTTGTTGGATGATCCTTTTCTATTGAACTTTTAGAATCATCAGCTTTCCCTTTTGCTTTCTTGTTTGAACTGCTTTGAAAGCTAGATTTAGAAGACTTTACTACATAGAAACCAGCTTCCTCTTCATCATCACTTTCAGCATAAGAGCTTCCATCATCCTCATTGGAAATAAAAGCACTTCCAACACCCTTAGCTTCTTTAAATTGGTATGGTGCTATTGATGCCTTAACACTTTTGTTCCTTGTTTTCTCATCTAACTCCAATGCTTCTACCTTGGCTACCAAAGTATCTAGACCAATTGTCTTTAGATCAATGGTATTTTTGAACATAGACATAGTTTGTGTCCAGCTTTCAGGCAGAGTATGTAGCATCTTTTTGTTCAGTTACTTATTACTGTACTTCAATTTAAGAATATCCATCTTAGTAACAAGTTGCATAAACCTATGGAGTTGTTGAGGGATGGATTCACCCTGAATATGATAGAATGTTTCATATTGTGAAAGCAGGGTATTCTTTTTGATACTTCTAATCTCATCACTTCCTTCACACAAAGTGTGAAGAATTTTCCATAATGAGTTAGCAGTCTTGTATGCTTCACACCTGATCAATAGGTCTTCAGGTAAAGCCATTGTAAGCATACTATAGGCCATAATGTCGACTTTGACTTTCTTGGCATCATCAGGTGACAGATTTTTCAGACTTATGGGCTGATTATTGTCTTTATAATCAGGTCCTAAAGCAGGTGGAATGTAAGGACCTTCAGTGATAGACACCCATAAATAAGAATCTGTATAGTTAACATGATTCCTGAATCTGATTTTTCATGTTTTGAAATCAGATTTGTTCTCCAACTTCAGAGGTTGATAAGCTCCAACCACTGAATTGCTCATGTTGTTATCTGTGTTACTATCAAGATTATCAATTAATCTAATATCCTATGAAGGTGTAAAGACAATGCAAACTCACTAACACGACAATAACAAATCACTGATAATATTGATATCAAATCAACTAAGACAAAATTCCTTGGAATTAATGACTTCGTTTGTGAATGGACTAATTAATAACACACTCTAAATTAAATAAGACGTCATGGTCAAAATCAGTCAAATCACTCAATATATTCTCAGTCAATTTGAAATAATGATGTCAGATGATGATGGTTTTGTGCAAAAACAGCCTTGAGAAATCGAACAATAACACAACTCCACGAATCAAAAGCGATTCTAATGCGAATTGAAATTAATCGAGCAATGGAACAGTGAATAATGATCGATATAATAAGTTTTTGATGATTTGATAAAACAAACAATCAATTAAAATAATCAAACTGATAGATCAATTGATCTAGATCAATGAGCACGAGGCTCTGATACCACCTGTGAATCCAAAGATCGAATCAGAAATTATCAGTTTGATTGTAACAAATAAAGATCGTGAAATTATCAAGATTTGATTTTTAATTAATTGTTTGTGCAATTGAAATCGATAAACAAAATAGAAAACAAATTGAAAACAGAATAATATAATGCAACACAAAACTTGTTTCAATTGTTTTCCATTAAAACACAATCCATTACAATTACTATGATGCTGTGGTGATCTCGTGATCTCCAATGATGTTCTTGATGTTTTGATATTGTGATTGATTTATTCTCTTTATCTGTTCTGTTTTTCTGTTGATTGATTTATATCGATTCTAATAATATACCTATTTATAGGTGTATTGATATCTTTCAGTAACCTAACAAACTCTTCTAAAAGAGTGGATCCATGCCTTATTTATTGGCAGAGGGATTTAACAATGGAAATTATAGCATTCCTATTGTGATAAGTCACAGCTGTAACATTCCTAATATGACATCCTAAGTCCTCTGACATAATCTAAACCTATACAAAAGATCTAGACCTAACATTTGGGCAGCCATCTTCCACCATTCCAAGCTATTTTGGCAGCCCGCCCACCTCACACGACAAGGTAACCTGTTGCTACTCGAAAACGCGTGAAATATCGCGTTTCATCACGTTGGTGACTCAACCAACCCCACGACACCCCCAAAATCTTGTGAAAATTTAAAACACTAAATTTTTCAGTAAGTAAAAGATACACAAAGCTTTCTCAAAACCCGTTTGCTCACAAATACGGTTTTAGCAAATATGGCTCACCGGAAAACCTGATTTTTGCAAAAATGTAAAAGTGTAATATCTAAGTCTAAAAATTTTAAACTAAATATTTCTAGAAGTTATTTGAGACCATCTTAAGTTAAAAATAAAGTTTTATAATCTAAGCCTATGTATTTCACATTTTATAAAATATACAAAACTCAAGAGTATATGATTTTGAGATAAATAAAAGAAAAAGGTTGGGGAATTGAGTTAATAAAATTAAGAGATTATTTAGAAGTTACTTATGAAATTAAAATGTTTTGGAAGGGAAAATCAGATTAAAACACTTAGAAATCCAAAACCGGGACTTAACGGACAGTTAAAGGAACTAACCGGTAGACTTAACGGAAATATCAATTGTGCATATACCAACTGTATAAAATTTCAGGGGACTTATAATGATATAAAATGCCTAAAAATTTAATTTCATAATTTATAGAGCTTGTTTGCTTGGTAAACTAGAATATAAAGGATATTCATGCTAAAATAGTAGAAATTCATAAAAATGTGATCTTAAGCTAAAAGCATGAAATATCCAGAACCAAAAGTTACTCTAAGTATATTAAAGTATTATATGACTAAACTGGACCAAAAATTTGACCCGAACCTAAGAACCAGTTAAAAACCGAGCCTCGAACGTTAAAATACCAAAACCGACATAAAACAACCTAAGATTTGGAAAACAGTAGCTAATGGCCTAATAATAATAAAATTAAGTTACAAATCAAATATTATCAATTATAAAATTTTCTATGAATTTATACAAAATATAACGTTAATCTAAGAAAACTAACGTCTGACTAGAAAGAAAATAGTAAATAGATTTAAGAAGACCCTTAAATCAATAAAACCAATATTTTCCAGTAGGTTATGACTCACAGTCATATATACAACTTAAAAAAATTATTAGAACAATCAATCATACAAATATATTACAAAGTACATCCGAAACGCGAACCGAACCACGTTTAAATATCAAATAACCTAAGCACCAACTCTATTGCCATAACCTTACATTCCAGAAGCTAAATAATACCCAAATATGATAGAATTTAAATATAAACAATCATATAGACCACTCAGTGAATCCAAGTAAGAAACCTCTTAAGGTAACTTCAAAAAATGCCTAAACTGGAAACAAACTCTTGAACCCTTTAAGAAAGACCTAAATGGCATAAAAACTAACTCACTATAATAGCTTAATCTACTATAAAAAATAAAACCCATTGTAAACAATTAAAGTGAAAAATTCCAAACATAAGGGTTAAAATTGTTAATTTAGCAAAGTTGAAGGAACAATCTTGCCAGCAAATTTAAACTTCACTGTTTTGGAACCAAATATTAACTTTAACAAATTGTATAATCTGAAATCAATATTTAATGACTCAAATATAACCAACCACCAAATCAAGACTTCAAACTTCAAAGATTTGAATCAAATTACACATATGTAATATAGATCGCCTAATCGCATAAGATAAACCTGAACGGGATTGGCCTTAGTCAAATGATTAAAATGAAACTAATGTCTATAAAATGAACTTAGGAACCTTTCCGGTTGGTAGCTCTCTAGACCACGAACACCCACTTCCAAAACAAGCTAAGGTGAGTCTCATAACCCCCTTTTACTTAAACTATTTTGGCGTGGAATACACACTCTTGCAAATCATTATTATGGTGCAATAGTTACTGCTCTTGTCTCTGAATGTGAGCATAATCATTAAATCCATGGGGAGTCACGTGATTTGTGGATACTACTATTTAGGGAATCCCCCCGCACACAATATGCCCTAAGGATAGGGAAACTCCCCATTGAGATTTAATAATCATTGTGTCACAAATTAGTGCAGATTATATGTGCTTAGCAGGTCACACTTAAGCCCATAACAATTAGGGGTATGGCTTAGGGGATGTTCTAACACTCGGGAGGGTCACCCGGGTCCAGGTTTGATTGTGATACTTTCTTTTGTGCACCATTACTATTGTTATCTTATTTTATGAATTACGATAAGTCTTGTGTCATAAACTTATGAGCTCATCAACATTATGTTGATGTATTTTGGGTGTGTATTTCAGGAGAAGAATGATTAGACTAAGTGATCATGGATAGGAGTTGACTTAGTCGGACAGTTTGGAGTTTAGCCACCACCCTATCCATTTGTCAACTTTGGGAGACAATTTATGTATAACTTATACATTTGGGGATTGGAAAATAATTAAATAATATTTGTATTATCTTGAATGTCATGTAGGCAATGAGTGATTGGGTGAAAATTATTTAAGTTCGTCATTTTCCGCTGCATTCTGTTGATATCAGTCGTCACAGCCAGTCCCGGTCATTGGGGTGTGACAAATTGGTATCAGAGCTAGTGGTTTTAGCGAATTAGGTTCTTACCATAAGATACCTAGGCTTTAACCACGCATTAGGACCTAGGGAAAACTAAGAAGTAGACACACCCCCCTAAGCTATAACCCGAGGGTAGTTCCTATCATTTGCATTCATTCTATAAATATTGTGTAATTTCTAGTTCTAATTTCTAGTTTTGATTTTAATTATAATATTCACGTTGTAATTTACCTTGTTTGTTCATTAGATGGGAAGAAATTTGAACAAAGGAAATGGCATCTATATCAGTGACTCACCCGATGTCCCACCTCCATATTGCTACCAGACCACCATCCCAACACCCACGTTTGTACCAAATGTGGGTGCGGGACCCTTGAGAAGCCCCCAGTCTCATGAGATTAGGGAGTATGCCCCTCTTGGGCCATAGTATGGGGACCCTAATTGGTACCCAATGGCCCCCTATGAGCACACGATGCCCGATCCCGACCAGGACTAGGAAATGGAGGAGTCCGACCCTTCGGATGACACGTCCGGATCGTCGGCGACCGTCTGGGTCAGTTCCTTACGACCTAACGGGGATGAAGATATGGCACCTCATGCGAGGCAAACCGCACGAATGTTCGTCCGACCCGTCCCCACATTCCAGCAGGAATGGGGTAACTTGGTTACGGGACTGATCGAGGCGCCACCACAACCGGTCGTACCATCGTTGCCACTACCGCCAGCCTCACAATATCCAACTGGGCCCTATGGTCATGACGTGGTAGCACGTAATAGTTTCCATTTGGCCCTGTCAATGTACTACACCAACCCCTATGCCGAGTCGGCACGCTATTCCAGTGCGTCTCACCAGATGTTTGCTGACCCACCCCAGTACCACTCGGGACCATTGACTGGAGACTCTGCCATGGAGGAGGTATGGTATCAACACCAACACTACGACACCCTGAAGGAAGAGAGGGATGAGGCGGTGTCCCTAGTGGTAAGGATGAGGAGGAAGCTTTTCCGAGCCGCCCATAAGTGTGTGCTCGACCCATGGTCCCGTTACCGCCGCCGCCGTTATTGACATGTCTTTAATTATTTTATTATGTAATTTTTTAATTTTGAATGAACAATGTATTCTGTAGGACATGGGTGAATGTTCACTCATGTCACACTTGGTTGTACTTTGGACTTATTTAAAATTTTGTAGTCATAGCAGGTTTTGCTATGATTAAGACTATTAATGGTTGTTAGATGATATGTGTTGGGCCTCTTAACTTGCATAATATGATTGCATGATTGATTATGATACTACGATAACTTTATAATTATAAAACCCTTGAGTTTAAAACCATATAAAATGTTTATTTTAGCCATGCCAAGGGGAAGAGGACAAGGACACGCTCCAAATGCTAGGGGTGGTGTCACCACCCGGTCGGTACCAACCGACAAGATGAAATCACCACAGAAAACACCAACAACACTCACCGCACCAATGACATCCCCAACACCAACTGCAACACCGACCAAGAAACTAGGCTGCAACAACTAATTGCAGAAGCCATTACTAACGCCCTGCTTGCTATCACTACCCATGTTAACACTGAGCGAAACCATGACACAACTCACGCGGGGGAGGAGAACAAAGATGGAAACAATGACACCTATGAAAACAACAATGAGGAAGAACGAGAAGAAGCATGTGTGTGAACTGGTTGTAACTACATGGCGTTCATGGCCTGCAAACCGAGGGACTACTATGGAAATGAAGGCATGACGGGAACAATTAGATGGCTAGAGGAGATGGAGGCAGTACTGGATATAAGTGACTATGCAGAGATGAACAAGGTAAGGTTTGCCACATATTCTCTCAAGAATGGAGCTTTGAACTGGTGGAACACACTGCTGTAAACCGGAGGGAGAAACTCGGTGAACTGGATGAGATGGGAAGAGTTCAAAATTTTGATGGTGGAACGTTACTGTCCGATTAATGAGATTGAAAAGAGGGAGGCTGAATTCTTAAGTTTGGAGATGAAGGGCACGTCACACTTGGAATACACCAATTGATTTAGTGAACTAGCATTGCTGGTGCCGAACTTAGTGGCTCCTGAATCCAAGAAGATCGGGAGGTATGTGTGGGGTTTAACCCCGAAGATTAGAGGAATGGTGAAAGAAACTAAGGCAAGGACGTTTCAGGAAATAGTGGAGATTTTGGCAACATTAAATGATGAGGTGGTAAGATGGGAGGGAGTGAAAGGAGTATAGAATGCAGGTGTTAAGTGAAAATGGGAGAATTTCCAATCAATGAGTCGAAGTTCAAGTGGGAAGAGTGTGGTTAATCGACAGCAAGGAGGAAAGAAACCCTACTTAGGGAAGCAACCATTTTGTGGGAAGTGTGGACTCCATCACATAGGGCAGTGTAAGGCAAAGATGGTGGTTAAACCACAGGTAAAAGAGGGCAAGACCACAGTATGCTACAAGTGCAACAAACCAAGTCATTTCGCAAAGGAATGAAAGTCTGTGACCACAGGGCCTGTGAGACGCCATGAGTGTGGCGAAGTCGGGCACATCCACCCTGGCTGCCCCAAACCAAAAGCTAAGAAACCAGCGGTAGGACATCCTAAGGGGAGATCATTTGTGATGAATGCATTGGTTGCTAGGGAGGAACCCGAAGTTATGACCGGTACGTTCCTAGTAAACAATCATTATGCTTATGTACTATTTGACACCGGGGCCAATAGAAGCTTTGTTTCTACGAGCTTTAGGCCAAGAATTGAATTAAGCTCCTCTAGGCTAGCCGACATGTATACCATAGAATTAGCCAATGGAACGTTAGTCAAAGCTGATGAGACGATCGTTGGGTGCACGATAGATTTGGATGAGCATGAATTCCCTATAGACTTAATACTAGTAAAACTTGGAGGATTTGACATAGTGGTAGGTATGGAATGGCTGGCAAAGAATAGGACCAAAATTGTATACGACAAGAAATTATTAAAGATTCCCCTACCTGAAGGAGAAACCCTCGTGATGTATGGTGAGAGGCCAAGGCAAGGCATGAGCACCATTTCGTGCATAAAGGCTAACAAGTGCCTGCGGAAGGGGTGCATTGCATACTTAGCCTATGTGATAACTACTGAAGAGGAAAAACAACTTGAGAACGTCCCCATAGTGTCAGAATTCGTAGACGTATTTCCCGATGAACTACCATGACTCCTTCCACATAGGCAGGTTGAGTTTTGCATCGATCTAATATCGGGAGCTGCACCAGTAGCTAAATCACCCTATAGGCTAGCCCCGTCAGAGATGCAAGAGTTGATGGTACAATTGTAAGAACTTATGGACAAAGGGTTCATTAGGCCAAGCTTCTCGCCATGGGGAGCTCTGGTCCTATTTGTCAAAACAAAAGATGGAACCTTAAGAATGTGCATTGACTATCGAGAGTTAAACAAAGTCACAATCAAAAACCGATACCCACTTCTGAGGGTTGATGACTTGTTTGATCAACTCCAAGTGTCACGATACTCTCCAAGATAGACCTGAGGTCAGGGTATCACCAGTTACGAATAAAAGAGGAGGATGTACCAAAAACCGCATGTAGAACTAGTTACAGGCACTACGAATTCTTAGTGATGCCTTTCGGTTTAACCAACGCACCTGCAGTATTCATGGATCTCATGAATAGGGTGTGTAAGCCATACCTAGACAAATTCATGATAGTTTTCATAGACGTCATTTTGATATACTCCAAGACCGAGGCAGAGCACAAACAACATTTGAGGTTGATTTTAGAGTTATTGCAAACTGAGCGGCTATACGCCAAGTTTTCAAAGTGCGAGTTCTGGATGCGAGAAGTGCAGTTTTTGGGCCACATAGTAAGTGAGAAAGGAATTCAAGTCGACCCCGTCAAGATTGAGGCTATTAAGAAGTGGGAACTACCCAAGACAGACCGAGGTATGATAGTTTTTAAGGTTGGTCGGTTACTACCGAAGATTTCTAGAGAACTTCTCAAAAATTGCCAAACCGTTAACGTACCTGACCCAGAAAAGTATTAAGTTCAAATGGGAAACAAAACAACAGGAGGCTTTTGAAACCCTGAAGTAAAAGCTATGTAGTGCTCTGATCCTGTCCCTACCCGAGGGAACAGACGATTTCACAGTGTATTGTGATGCCTCACACCATGGACTCGGATGTATCCTGATGCAAAGGGGAAAAGTGATAGCGTATGCTTCACGACAACTAAAGGGGCATGAGCAAAATTACACCACACACGACTTGGAGTTGGGAGCGGTAGTATTTGCGCTAAAAATCTAGAGGCATTACCTGTATGGTACGAAGTGCGTGATCTTCACCGGTCACAAAAGCCTACAAAACATTTTTAACCAAAAAATGTTAAACATGCGACAAAGAAGATGGGTGGATTTACTTAACGACTATGATTGTGAATTCCGATACCACCCCGGCAAGGCGAACGTGGTAGCCGACTCTTTAAACAGGAAGGAGAGGGCCATACCGCTTAGGGTTCGTGCCATGTGAATGAAGGCACAAGTCGATCTAAAGGACCAGATACGAATAACCCAAAGAGAGGCTATGAATGAAGAAAACTATGAGAAAGAAGGATTAAAAGGGATGGAGAAACAACTAGACATCCAAGATGACGGGATAATGAGGTTGAATGGAAGGGCATGGATCCCGACGCTAGGTGGGCTTTGAGACACCAATTTAGATGAAGCCCACAAATCAAAGTATTCCATTCACCTGGGAATGACAAGATGTATAAGGATTTAAAGATAAATTATTGGTGGCTAGGTATGAAAAGAGAAACAGCCACCTATGTGGGAAAATGCTTAACTTGTGCCAAGGTAAGCAGAATACCAAAAGCCATCCGGATTGCTCCAACAGCCAGAAATACCGGAATGGAAATGGGAAAGAATCACCATGGATTTTGTCATAAAGCTTCCCCGAACCCTAAGGGGGCACGACTCTATATGGGTAATAGTGGACCAACTGACCAAGTCGGCACACTTCTTGGTGATAAAGGAAGACTACAAAATGGAAAAGCTGGCAAAGATATATATCGATGAAGTCATGTCTCGACACGGAGTACCCTTTTCAATTATCTCGGATCGAGATAGCCGATTCACCTCCCGATTCTAGCAATCATTTCAACAGGCATTGGGAACGCGCATAGACTTTGGCACCGCCTACCACCCTCAAACCGACGGTCAGAGCGAAAGGACAATTCAGACTCTCGAAGACATGTTGAGGTCTTTGGTGGAAATTGGGACACCCACTTGCCACTAGGTGAATTTTCCTATAATAACAGCTACCACGCTAGCATAGGAGCTGCACCATTTGAATCACTTTATGGACGTAAGTGTCAGTACCTGGTTTGTTGGGCTGAAGTGGGAGAAAGCCAGTTAACAGGTCCAAAAATCATGCAAGAAACAACTGACAAGATCCACTGAATACGAGAACGTCTACCAGCAGTGAGAGATCGACAAAAGAGCTATGCCGATGACCGACGCAAACCCTTGGAATTTCAAGTAGGAGACCGGGTGACGCTAAAGGTATCCCTATGGAAGGGTTAATCAGATTTGGAAAGCGGGGAAAATTGAGCCCAAGGTACATTGGACCCTTCAAGATTCTCAAGAGAATCGGACCCGTTGCCTATAGGTTGGAACTGCCAGAAGAATTAGGCGGAATACTCGACACGTTTCACGATTCAAATCTTAAGAAGTGTCTATTCGACGAAAACCTGATAGTGCCATACACGAAAGTGCGAGTTAAAGACAAGCTCCAATTTGTTGAAGAACCACTCGAAATAATAGGGCGACAGGAAAAGAAACTTAGACATGGTAAGATTCCGATTGTGAAGGTCAAATGGAACTCACGACGAGGTCCTAAGTTCACTTGAGAATTAGAAACCGAAATCAGAAAGAAGTACCCACATCTGTTCAAACTTAAAAAACCTAACATTGGAATTCAAGAGAAAGTCGGTAAAACACCTAACCCGGCATTGCATTAAATTGACTTTATATATATATTTATTTTAGTAACAAAATATTACACCTTATGAGCCTTGATGATTGACTAACCTCATTGCATCGCTAGAATTAAAACAGACTTGATAAACTAGCCTTAAGCAAATTTCGAGGACGAAATTTCTGTAAGTAGGGGAGGGTGTGACAACCCTGATTTTGGGCCTAGAAAATTTTTTTAGAAACCATAACGGGCCACACACTGATCACATCAGAAGCCCATGTAATGGGCCCAACAAGATCAAACTCCTAGACATGGATACACACACACCATAATGGGCTTAGGCCCATCAAACTTTAAACTTGTCATTAGCCCACAGTGCTAAGTGGGCTTGACCCACGAAACCCTAATGGGCCATTGGGCCATGTTTTGATATTGTTCGTGAACTACTGAAACTAGTGGGCTTTAGGCCTGATGTCCTAGTGAAATTATGTGCCAACTAGATAGATAAACGATAGGTGATTATAAATGAACTTTATTATTTAGCAATCTAGAGTTAACTCAACAAGAAAACAAAATAAAAACGACCGAATACCGAACTACAACTGAAGAAATATATGAACCCAATTACGTGTATTATCAAACTAAATATTCGTCAATAAATAAAAACTTATAATTTACTAAACCACAACCCTAATTAAAAACATAAAAACTCTTTCAATACATAACCTATAAAAACAATAACAATAATAGCAATAATAATAACAATTATAAAACTCAATAATAAACCCACCTAATACTTACACCTTACTAATAAAACAAAACTAAGAAAAACTAAAAATAACTTTACATTGAATAATAAGTAATAAAAGATTTACCCCGCTCATAAAACACATACATGCATACGTATAAAAAACACACACACATACACCCATCACACACCCACACACACACCCGTCACACGCACACACACCTGTAGGTATATATATACATACACACACCATATGGCACATGCATACATACATATATAAATACACACTTTTTTTAAAAAGAAAAAGAAATACAAGTTGATTTGTCCCATCACCACCCAATCTCATAATCCCTAGATAATCTAGGTTCCTAGAAACTTGCTCATGTATTCAAAATCTCCATGAAATCCAGCCAAATCTTGCTTGGACCAAGATGTTGAAATCCCAACCCCACCACCCTACACCCTTTGGCCAAGAGCCACCAACCAAACCACCATCATCACCCATTTTACTACTACACCTCCTTTCAATCTCTCAAACACTTTCTCCAATATCCTACTCACTTCTTACTCTCTTGCACTCAAAGAAAAACAAGCTTCAATCCCCTTTGGAAGCAATAATCAGCCCCAAAAGCATAGCCACCAACATCCTTGAGCCAAGTTAACACTACAAGATTAAAACTTTCCTACATCAAGTTTCTATCCTTTATTTCTTTAACCCTATGATCTGAACTAATCCAATACTCTGGACAGCCATCTTCCACAATTCCAAGCTCTTTTGGCAGCCCACTCATCCATCACGCCCACCTCACACGACAAGGTAACCCGTTGCTACTCGAAAACGCGCGAAATATCGCGTTTCATGACGTTGGTGACTCAACCAACCCCACGACACCCCCAACATCTTGTGAAACTTTAAAACACTAAATTTTTCATTAAGTAAAAGATACAAAAAGCTTTCTCAAAACCATTTTGCTCACAAATACGGTTTTGGCAAATATGGCTCACCCGAAAACCCGATTTTCGCAAAAATGTAAAAGTGCAACATTTAAGTCTAAAAATTTTAAACTAAATATTTCTGGAAGTTATTTGAGACCATCTTAAGTTAAAAATGAAGTTTCATAATCTAAGCCTATGCATTTGACATTTTATAAAATATACAAAACTCAAGAGTATATGATTTTGAGATAAATAAAAGAAAGAGGTTGGAGAATTGAGTTACTGAAATTAGAGGATTATTTAATAATTTATTTATGAAATTAATATGTTTGGGAAGGGAAAAATCAGATTAAAACACTTAGAAATCCAAAACCGGAACTTAACGGAAACTTAACGGAACTAACCGGTAGACTTAACAGAAATATCAATTGTGCATATAATCCAAATGTAAAAAATGTCAAGGGACTTATAATGATATGAAATGCCTAAAAATTTAATTCCATAATTTAGAGAGCTTGTTTTCTTGGTAAACTATAGGATATTCATGCTAAAATAGTATAAATTCATAAAAATGTGATCTTAAGCTAAAAGCATGAAATCTCCAAAACTAAAAAGTTAATCTAAGTATATTAAAGTATTATAAGACTAAAGTGGACCAAAAATTTGACCCGAACCTAAAAACCCGTTAAAAATCGAGCCTCGAACGTTAAAATACCAAAACAGACATAAAACAACCTAAGACTTGAAAATACAGTAGCTAAGGCTCTAATAATAATAAAATTAAGCTAAAAATCAAATATTATCAATTATAGAATTTTCTATAAATTTATACAAATATAACGTTAATCTAAGAAAACTAACGACTCACTAGAAAGAAAAATAGCAAATAGATTTACGAAGACCCTTAAATCAATAAAGTTGATACAAATATATTTCAAAGCACACGCGAAAAGCGAACCGAACCACGTTTAAATATCAAATAACCTAAGCACCAACTCTAAGGCCATAACCTTACATTCTAGAAGCTAAATAATACCCAAATAAGATAGAATTTAAATATAGACCATCATATGGACCACTCAGCAAATCCAAGTAAGAAACCTCTTAAGGTAACTTCATAAAACGCCTAAACCGAAAACAAACTTTTGAACCCGTTAAGAAAGACCTAAATGGCATAAAAACTAACTTACTATAGTAGCTTAATCCACTTGAATTAATAAAACCCATTGAAAACAGTTGAAGTGCAAAATTCCAAACATAAAAGTTAAAAATTATTAATTTAGCAAAGTTGAAGGACCAATCTTGCCAGCAAATTTAAACTTTACTGTTTTGGAACCAAATATTAACTTTAACAAATTGTATAATCTGAAATCATTATTTAATGACTCAAATATAACCAACCGCCAAATCAAGACTTCAAACTTCAAAGATTTGAACCAAATTACACACATGTAATATAGATCGCCAAATCGCATAAGATAAACCTGAACTACAGAAGTTGGGCTTTGTCAACTGATTGAAATGAAACTAATTTCTATAAAATGAAGTTAAGAACCTTGGCGGTCGGTAGCTCTATAGACCACGAACACCCACTTTAGAAACAAGTTAAGATGAGTCTCATAACCCCTTTTTAGAGATGTGGCAAATGTGGGAAGGAGCACACTGGTGAGTGCAAATGGGGATTGAATGTATGCTTCAAATGTGGAAAGCCTAACCATGTGGCAAAAGTATGTGGGGTTATAAAATGTTACAACTATGGTGAAGAGGGTCACGTGAGCAGGGATTGCAAGAGGCTGAGGGCCGAGAGTTCTGGGGCGAAGAAGAGGATGGAGAGTGAAGGGCAGAGGGCAAGCGCTAGAGCATTCACGATGACCCGGGAGGAGGCCAGAGTGGACCCCGACGTCATGTCAGGTATGTTTCTAGTAAACCAAGCTTGTGCCTCTGTATTATTTGATTCTGGTGCTAGTAGGAGTTTTATTTCTACTGCTTTCTGTGCTAAGTTGCCTATTAGTAGTAGAAGTATTGATGAGCCATTTGATGTAGAAACTGCTATTGGTAATCTACCAGAATTTCTGATATGATAGAAGATTGTGACATAGAACTAGAAGGCCATAGGTTCTCTGTTAAACTATTTGTGATGCCCCTAGGCGGATTTGATGTAGTACTAGGGATGGATTGGTTAGCAGCCTATGAGGCAAATATCGTGTGTCGCAAAAAGATGATTTGATTAATCGCGCCCGATGGAAGCTTGGTGACGGTCTATGGTGATCGAGTGACAACGATGCCTAAGGTGATCTCGATGGCGGTGGCAGAGAAGTGCATGAAACGCGGATGTAGTGCCTACCTGGCTTATGTGAAGGATGTGAACGTGTCAGTACCACAATTGTCCGATATATCAGTTGCGTGCGACTTTCCGGACGTGTTTCCAGAAGACTTACCAGGCGTGCCACCGGATCGAGAGATTGAGTTTTAGATTGATCTGATACCCGGTACTCAACCCGTCTCCAAGGCACCATATCAATTAGCTCCGACGGAGATGAAGGAACTGATAGTGCAACTACAGGAGTTGATGGATAAAGGGTTTATCCGACCGAGTATCTCTCCCTGGGGTGCTCCGGTCTTTTTTGTTAAGAAGAAAGATGGTAGTATGAGGATGTACATAGACTACCGGGAGTTAAACAAGTTAACAGTGAAGAACCGATATCCCTTACCGAGAATAGATGACTTGTTTGACCAGCTGCAAGGTGTCAGTTGATTTTCACGAATAGATCTCCGATCTGGTTACCATCAGTTGAAGGTTAAGGAGCAGGATATTCCTAAGACAGCTTTTCGCACGTGTTATGGACACTACGAATTCCTCGTTATGTCTTTGGGTCTAACTAACACGCCAGCTGCCTTTATGGATTTGATGAACCGAGTGTGTCGGCCAATGTTAGATAAATCGGTGATTGTGTTTATTGATGATATCCTGATTTATTTGAAGATCGAAGAAGAACATGCCAGCCATGTACGTGAAGTATTGGAGACACTTAGAAGAGAGAAGCTGTATGCTAAATTCTCTAAGTGTGCTTTTTGGTTGCGCGAAGTTCAATTTTTGGGTCACGTGGTGAATTCTGAAGGAATTATGGTGGACCCGGTGAAGGTTGAGGCGGTGATGCAATGGAAGTCTCTAAAGATGCCATCCGAGATTCGCAGTTTCTTGGGTCTGGCGGGCTACTACAGAAGGTTTATCCAAGACTTTTCCAAGATAGCCTCACCTTTGACTAAATTGACACACAAGGATGTGAAGTTTGTGTGGGGTCGAGAACAGGAGGATACTTTTGAGGAGTTAAAGGCAAGATTAACTCAAGCTCCTGTTTTGACATTACCCGAGGGAGTGAAGACTTAGTGGTGTATTCGGATGCTTCTTACTCGAGACTGGGTTGTGTATTAATGCAATGTGGGAGAGTAATAGCCTACGCGTCTCGACAACTGAAAATCCACGAGGTTAATTATCCCACCCATGATTTGGAGCTAGCGGCTGTGGTCTTCGCACTAAAGATTTGGAGGCACTACCTGTACGGGGCAAAGTGCACAATCTTCACGGATCATAAAAGCTTAAAGTATTTCTTCGAGCAAAAGGATCTCAACATGAGGCAGAGGAGGTGGTTAGAGTTGATCAAGGATTATGATTGTGAGATCCATTACCACCCGAGCAAAGACAATGTAGTGGCCGATGCCCTTAGCCGAAAGGAGAGACCCGAGCCGATCCGGGTGAAAGCTTATCAATTAGTGACGACCTCTGACGTGATGACACAGGTCAAAGAATTTCAAGATGAAGCCTTGAAAGAAGATCACCTTAACTCTGAAAGGATGAGAGGTCTAGTCACGGAGTTGGAAGAAAATACCCATGGAGTTAAATCCCGCTTCAGGAGGATGTGGATCCCTCGTTACGGAGACCTACGGGGGCGGATCATGGATGAAGCTCATAAGACTCGATACTCCATTCATCCCGGCGCTACCAAGATGTATCAAGACATGAAGAAAGATTACTGGTGGCCAGGAATGAAGCGCGATGTAGTGGAGTATATGAGTAAGTGCCTTACTTGCTTGCAAGTGAAGGCCGAGCATCAGAAGCCATACGAGAAGATCCAACCATTGGATATACCCGAGTGGAAGTGGGAGCACATCACCATGGACTTCATTACGAAGTTACCTCGTATGGCAAGAGGGTATGATACCATATGGGTAATAGTTGATCGTCTGACAAAGAGTTCTCACTTCTTGCCAATCCGCAAGACATATTCATCCGAGAGGTTGGAGGATCTATTCATTAAAGAGATGTAGCTCGTCATGGTGTTCTGGTGTCTATCATGTCAGACCGTGACACCCGATTCACATCAAAATTTTGGAAGAGATTCCATGATGCGATGGGGACGAGGCTACACATCAGTACATCTTACCATCCTCAGACAGATGGTCAGTCTGAAAGGACGATTCAGACGCTCAAGGATATGCTCCGAGCATGCGTGATCGACTTTGGAGGAAGTTGGGATGATCACTTACCATTAGCAGAATTCTCATACAACAACAGTTATCATGCCAGCATTGGTATGCCACCATATGAGATGCTATACGATAGAAGGTGTAGAACGCCCGTGTGTTGGGGAGATAACGGGCAGAAGGAGTTGGGAAGTTTTGAGGTGATCGAGGCTACGACAAAGAAGTTAGAAAAGATCAAAGCCTTTATGAAGGGGCCAAGGATAGACAGAAGTCGTATGCAAACAAAAGGCGTAGACCAATCGAGTTCAACGTGGGCGATAGAGTCATGTTGAAGGTCTCACCTTGGAAGGGATCATCCGGTTTAGGAAACAGGTAAGCTGAGCCCAAGGTACATAGTAGTCACCTTGAAGGTCTCATGCGCCTACTGCCCAGTGACTAAGTGTAAGTGCATGCGCCCATATAGTAGTCATGCGCCCAGAAGTTTTTCCCAGGCGCCTAAGTGTTGGTTCATGTGCCTGCATAGTGTTCTTGCGCCCAAACAGTACTCATGCGCCTGCATAGTACTCATGCACCTAAAGACTTAGAAAATATTCTGAAATTTTGGGAAAAAGGAAATTTAAGGAATTTCTCTGGGATGTCTTGATGGTTGTAATTGGTTATGTTTTGCATGTTTTTGGGCTGTTCTTATCTTCCCTATTATGTATCTATCATGTGACTATATGTGGTGTGATTATATTCGTATAAGCAAAGTATTATCCTTAAAGAAAGTGAAAGATTAATGGCTAGTGCATAGTGGAACATAATAAATGAATGAAAAGTCTTGCAAGCAAAATTTAAGGAGGTTCACAATCCACTGAGGGTTGTCAGCTCAACTGTGTGTCATATAGCATGCGATCTTCGCTAACCCATGAGGGTTCACACACAGGGTGATTAGTCTTAGTGATTGATCCATAAGTACAAAACGGGGTCCTTGTCACTTAACCCTGAGAATGAGGTGGCTGTGTGCCCAAAGATGGGGGTAAAGTTATGACAGGACCTGGAAATAGTGAAAGATAATGAAAAAGTACGAAACGAACAAATGCATGAGATAATGAAAGATAATCAAGATTATACCTTGATGTATATATGATGAATGTTCACGCGCGAAAGTAAAGGAATATTTTATTGAAAATGATATTTTCATATATAAATCTTACAAGGTATTTTAATGCTTCAAAACTAGAACTCACTCAGCAACGCTGACTTTTATGCATTTCCAGTTGGCAGGTATTATTGCTAATGATGGCACGTGGGGGAAGCTACTCGTCAGGGCTAGACTGGCATCCGTTCATGCTTAATGATTTTTTGTATTATAATGCAACTAATAGATTATTTTGTAACCCTAACTTACAACGATATATTATTTTGCAACATTAATTATTGCATGAATGGGTTTTGTTAACAGAATTCCGCTGCGATGTTTTATGAAATGTTTATTGTTTTTTTTAATAATGCTATGATTGTCCAACTGTGAGGTCTCCGAGAATGGGGCCTTACAATGATATGTTATGATCATGTTATGCCATGATGTGCTAATAATACGAATGCGTTATGAGTGTTATATAAAAAAGTTTAAATGATGTTTTGCAATATTATTAATCTGAAGATAACTCTATAACTTATTCAGTTAGGTTAACTTTTAGTATGCATATAAGGTTGAGTAGGTATGTGAAGTAACGATCCATGCTTGGCATGGAAGTAAGAGCTACGTGGCATATTAAAAAGTGATATCCTAGCTAGCGTATTTTATGACTAGTCAAATAATTCTATATTATGTTTCAGACTAGGATAATGTAAAGACTTTTAAGCTGACCTGCTTAATTCACTATCAGTTTATGATATATGTTTTCGGTATGTAAACCAAAATGGGTTGTCTCTCGGGCCATTACATAATAACGTTTTTAAAATGACTTTAACTAGGTAAACTAAAATCAATCCCATATATTATTCTAATGCCAAAAGTAAACGATCCTCTGGTGCTCGATGAATATAGGCCAATATGTTTAATTGGTTTAATGGGTGATTGCAAAGGTTTTGACAAATTGCTTGGAATTAGTAACTAAAGGGCTACTTATTATCAATGGAATCATTACATGGCTAAAGCATTCAAAAAAGAAACTCTCCTCCTTAAAGCTGATTTTAAGAAAGGGTTTGACTTGATTATTCGAGATTTTCTTGATGACACTCTTAGACAAATGAACTTTCCTGACACAAGGAAAAGATGGATAAGAAGCTGCCTTTCATCCTCTAGATCTTAGTTATCATTAATGGCTCTCCAACTTAGGAATTTAATATCTCTTGTGGCCTATGACAAGGAGATCCCTAATCTCCTTTCCTTTCATATTTGTCATGGAGGGTCTTCATGTTGCTATAGATTCCTCAGTATGCCTTGGTGCTTTTCGTGGTATTCAATTCCAGCACAAAAATCACAATATATCTTATTTTCTATATGCGGATGATGCTTTGTTCACCAAAGAATGGTCTAAAAGGAATATAAAATTGAGCTAGATCCTTTGTTGTTTTAACATGGCATATGGTCTAAAAACCACTTTAAAAAGACCTCTATGTAAGAGTTATCTTAAGGCTGATGCTAGCCAAAGATCTTTCAGCATGCATCTGAAGTACAAGGAAGTTAGTTCGGAAGATTTGACCATGCACAACGAAAAATTAAATAAGTGTCAAATCTTTCGAAGGCAAAGACAGAAATCTTCCGAAGCCAAAAACAGAAATCTTCTAAAGCCAAAAGTGAAGTCTTCGAAAGCTTGAAGACTAATATCTTTCGAATATAGAGAAGACATCCTTCTCTAACATACTTTTGACAGAAGCAAACCACCTTTCCGCTGCTAGCTCCAAAGACTCACCAACTTATATAAGTTGGTGATTACCTTTTGCTTTGGTCAACTATTTAGTATGGAGTCTTTGTCTGTAACTTTCTACTCTTGTACTTTTTGTCATTATTGTAATACTATAGGATGTGAGCTATGGCATGTCATAGTCACATGTCAAAAGGCAATTTGTCTTTTGACTTTACATTAATCTTGTTGTCTAGATTAGTGTCCAGCTGGCCTTCAAAGTATGGCCGGCTGTAGGTTGTAGTATAAAGTATCTCATGTAACCAATCTTTCGACTAAACATTGTAACACTTGTAAAATTACTTGAGAGCAATATGCATCTTCCTTGAAAACCATATCCTTGTGTTATTAAGTTCTTTACTTGTTTGTTCTTTGTTTCTTTGCCTGGTTCACTATTTGATCAAGTAAGTGTGATACTCTCCAACTATGAAACTGTTGCATAACCATAACCGCTCCTGCAATTGGTATCAGAGCTCTTTAGGTTCTTGATTGTAAATCTCACCATCTTTAATTTCTTAAGTTTCACAAAACACTTACTTGCTCAAATGGCAGCTCTTAATAAAGCTGATATGGAAACCGACACCATGACTAAGTCTCCACTGATCACTCCTGATGACTTTGATAATTGGTTTATAAGAATGGAAGGCTTTATCAAGTCTTAAGACAGCAGGATGTGGAGATCCGTAGTCTCAGGACCGCACATCCCAAGTACTACTTTAGCAACTGCTGGAGGTGAGATGATAGCAAAGGACGTGACTGACTATTTTGACAAAGATTGGAAGAAGATTGATATAGATCAGAAAGCCATTACAGCTTTTCAAACTACCATTCCAAACTCCATCTACAGAGGCTTCAAGAAGTGCAAGACTGCAAAAGAACTCTAGGATGCACTAAAGTTGATATATGAAGGATATGATGAAGCCAAGGAAAACAAGAAGGACATCATGAAGCAGCAGTTTGAAAACTTCACCTTCAAGACAGGTGAAACTATGACTCACAATACTTCAAGTATGTTGAGATTATAGATACTTTGACGGATATTGAGAATAGGGACATTGTGAGGAAGTTCATGTTCTCTCTTCCTAGACAATGGTCACACTGTTGGTGGCCATTAAGATAACTAAAAACCTCTCTACACTCACTCTCACTAAGCTGTATGGTATCCTTAGCGGTTACCAAATGGAGATGAACATGCAAAATCCATCTACCAGCTCATCCAACAATCAACAGAGTTCAACCATTCATGTGGTTGAAATGGATAGCAGAGAACCATAACATCATCTCATCTGCTACCCTGAAAACTCATAAAGAGGTCCTCTCATCACCTTCCTGGAGACACCAAAAGAGAGCTACACTTAAGAAAGCCCGTTCCAAGAGCCCAGCTCTTCTCAAGCCTTTGTGTGTTCAGATGAAAATTGTGGCAACTTTCTCTTCACCCTTGAAGACCTAGACTGCATCCATCCTGATGATCTGGAATACATGGAGATAGTCTAGCAGATGGCTACTCTCACTCACAGAGCCAAGAAATTCTACAAGAAAACTGGGAGGAAGTGTCCAAGCAATGTGACCAGTGGAAAGTTTGGGTTGGGCAAAAGCGAAGTAAAGTGTTACAACTGTAACCAAATGGGTAGGGAGTGTAAGGCACCAAGAGAAAATGGTGGTAAACACAGTCTAGGCCAAACTACACTAATACAGCTCCAAGAACTGAGAATCCCAACTGACCAAAGCAGTAAGCAGTAGTTGCTATTGAAGAAGTAGGCTTTGACTAGAGCTTTCTGGTTGAAGATGTCTCTCCAAACCAAGCCTCGATGGAAGATCATGATGAAGCAAAGGTATTGGAACATCTTTCTACTCCTAAATGCATTGCTAAAGTTAACATGTACAGGTACCATAACTTGGAAGTAAGATCTGATCTCGAGTCCTTGAACATCTTAAAAGCTGATTTTAAAAGAGCAGAAAATGACTATAAGCTTAAAATAGAGGACTTAGAGAAACCATTTCTACTTTAAAACATGAGCACATAAACTACAAGGCTCAGATTAAAGATCTTGTTACCAAGTTAACTGAATTCCAGGCTAAGCTTGTGATCAGCAAAGGCAAGGTAAAAAAATGTGTTCTTGAAGAGGAAACCTTCAAGAACATCATATATTCATCCTGCACACAAAAGTTTGTTAGAAGAATAGGCAGGGACATGGATCAATTGAAATAGATCCTCAACACACATTACTATCTGTGAGAGAACCAAGGTATGGAACTTGTGAAGATAAGCTGAGTCCTATTGATCCTCTCTAAGAGGAAGATGAAGATGAAGAGGATATAGTGAATGATGAACTAGAAGTGAGTGAATAGGTTTATTCAGAGAAGGGTCACTATATCCTTAGAGAAAAGAAGAAACCAGGGATGGACAAGACTACAAGAAAGAACTTGATCAGGGCTGCAAAAAGAATATCCAAGAAATTGCAGGAGATCAAGCCCACCTTCTACCCCAAGCAAAAACAAATTTTCATCTCTGCTGGGTTTGATGTGAGAAAGACTAAAGACTTGACTAAGGACTCTAGTACCAGGAGTCCTAGTCCAAGTTCAAGCCATCCTGGTAGAAAGAAGAAGGTTGAATCATTGTTCACCAATGCTACACAAGCAGGACTATCCAACTCCAAAGGCAAGCTTCACCCTCAAAAGCATGCTGCATTATCTAGGAAGATGAATAAGGAGCTAAAAAGGATCAAAACAAACCTTCTACTCAAGACAAGACTCTTAAAAGGAAGCATATGGAATGTATCATGTGTGGTGGTACAACTCACTTTACTAAGGATTGCATTTACAATCCTAAGAGTACCATCCACATGAACAAGAAGAAAACTTCTGAGAAGAAGAAGAAAATAGCTTTGGAAAGAAAAACACTTTCCTTCAAAAGCTCCAAGGTGAACCAAAAGAAGATAGGTGGAAAACTGTCTTCGGAAGCAAGTTTGGTCTCGAAAGAAAGGAATGCTTCTGAAGCACTGAAGTCTAATGCAGTGGATGCAAAGCTTCTGAAGGTTCAGTCTCCAAAACTTCCAAAGTTATAACCAAATTTCCAAAGTTATAAAAACTTCTGAAGTTTTGAAAGTCAAGTCTAATATTCCAAAGATGGTGTGGAAGATGAAGGAAGGCCATGTGACTGAAGTTTCTTCATCAACAATAGCCAATGATCCTCAAAGCTTGCATATAGGATCAATAATTGTTGAACTATCTTCAGTTCATCTTGATAAGCCCAAGACCAGTAAGGCTTAGGTTTCCAAATATAACTAATCATCTATTTTCATTTATAGGAACAACTGAAGACCAAAATAAATATATGGATCATTGATAGTAGTTGTTCCCGGCACATGACAGGCAATGGCTCTTTGCTTCAAGACTTTGAGAAAATTGATGGAGGGCCAATTGCTTTTGAAGGTGAATCAGCTGGTTACATCACTGGTAGGGACAGGGTCACAAGTGGTAAGCTTAGCATTGAGAATGTAAACTTCATCAAAGAGCTTGAGTACAATCTTTTAAGTGTATTTTAATACTGTCACCAGAGACATAACATGCTCTTCATTGAGCATGAGTGCATTGTTCGCAAGCTCGGGGTGATCATTCCTCAAGAGCATATCTTGCTTAGAGCTCCCAGGAAAGGGAACATGCACAAGATGGATCTGCAAGAAACCTCACATTCAGAGAAGTTTCTTGCTTTCTATCTAAAGCCAATAGTGATGAGTCTTTTCTTTTGCATAAAAGAATATGCCATGTAAACTTTAGAATAAATTGATTAATATGATTTGGAGACTGGAATGCAAAAAAAAAGTTTACAAGTGATGACCATTGTGTTACATGTTTGAAAGGAAAGCAACACGAAGTGTCACACAAGTCAAAGGAAATGAACTCCATTACTACTTCCTTACACTTATTATATATGGATCTCTTTGGCCCCACAAGTGTAATGAGTTTAGGAAGAACTTTATACTGTCTTGTGTTCACAGGTGATTTCACAAGATATACTTGGGTCTTCTTTCTTAGAAGTAAGGATGAGACCCTCAAAATCTTGAGATCCTTTATTGTGAAATTGAGAATCAATGTGATCACAAGGTTAAGATCATAAGATGTGATCAAGGAACCAAATTCAAGAACCAATCCTTGATACATTTTGTGATGAAAAGGGTATTTTAAGACAATATAGTTCTCCTAAAACCCCTTAACAAATGGTGTTGTTGAAAGGAGAAATAGGACACTAATTGAGGCTGAAGAACCATGCTCTTTGTCTTTAAACTGCCCATCACCTTCTGGGCAGAGGCAGTTAACACTACCTGCTATGTGCAGAACAGAGTTTTCATTTTCAAAACTCATGGTAAGACTCCTTATGAATATGGCACAAAAGGAGACCTTTCATTGGTTTCCTCTGGTCATTTGGATGTCTATGCTCCATCATGAATACCAAAGATCATATAGCCAAATTTGCTGAGAAAGCAGATGATGGACACTTCATTGGATACTCTTCCTAAGCTAAGGCTTATAGGGTATATTATCTCAAAACTAGAGTAGTTGAATATTCAGCCAATGTGACCTTCAATGAACACACTCCAAGTGTGAAAGATTCTAGTACTGATTGGCTATTTGATCTTGATTTAGTTATCAATTGTTTTAACGAATCTTGTAAAAATGTTTCAGGAACAACAGGTAATATGACTACAGAAGATCTTAATTCAATATTTGAGCTGAGAAGACCAAATGTTCAAATTTTTTCAACACCAGTGGTAACAAACCCTATAAGTGGAAATCCTGTCAACACAATCATGATAATGTTTTCAGCTGATACATCTGAGGTGCCAACCAATTCCAGCAATAAGGCACAAAACTCAAATGAAGGAATTTCTAATATAGGAGGATATGGAGTATGTGAAAGTGATCAAGAATTTCTTGATGCAGACAATCACTCCATTGAAGACACCATCCATGATGTTACACACTCTTCTGATCAAGTCATACTTGATGGGTGTGCTGATGTGGTAGGTGATACTCAATCACCAGATCTAATTTTTCAAATTTAGATCTATCAAATCAACTTGTTGTGATTTCTTAGCTAAGAATCCACAAGTCACATCCTACCACAAACATCATTAGTGATATTTGGATAGGGGTGAGAACAAGAGTACAAACCCATGATCAAAATATTTGTCTGCACTCTTGCTTCTTATCCTACATTGAGCCAAAGAAAGATGATGAATCCTTGAGAGATGGAAGCTAGATTAAAGCATGCAGGAGGAACTACTTTGATTCAAAAGACAAGGAGTTTGGAACCTATGTCCTCTTCCTCTTGGGAAGACGCCAATAGGTACCAAGTGAGTTTTCAGGAACAAGAAATATGATAGAGGACTTTTTATCAAGAACAAGGCAAGACTAGTAGTCCAAGGGTACACTCAAGAGGAGGGAATTGACTACACAAATGTTTTTGCTCCAGTAGCAAGACTTGAAGCTGTAAGGATATTTCTTACTTTTGCTGCATCTAAGGATTTCAAGGTTTACCAACTTGATGTCAAGTGTGCATTCTTATATGGTGTGATAGATAAAGAAGTGTATGTCAAACAACCACCTGGCTTTATAGATCCACATCTTCCTGATTATGCCTACAATCTTGACAAAGCTCTTTATGGGTTGCATCAAGCTCCAAGAAAGTAGTATGAGACACTGTCCCATTACCTAGTTTGACATGTTTACAAGAGAGGTACTATTGACAGCACACTTTTCATCAAAAGAATAGGAAATGACTTGATGCTGGTTCAAGTTTATGTTGATGACATCATCTTTATGTCAACTAATGAAAGACTCTTCAAAAAGTTTGAGATGCCGATGAAGAATAGATTTGAAATGAGTGCTATGGGGGAACTCAATTTCTTTCTAGGAATTCAAATGAAACAGGTTGACAATGGCATCTTCATAAACCAGTCAAAGTATGTACAAGACATACTAACCAATTTTCATCTGGCTGATTGTAGGTTGCTAAGACTCCATAGCCAGAAACCATTTCTTAGGATTTGATCTTGAGGGGGAGTGTGTTGATGAACATCTTTATAGACCTATGATTGGGTTTCTTATGTACTTAACATGCAGCAGGCCTTATATCATGTTTGCTACATGCATCTGTACAAGATATCAAGCCAACCCTAAGATGTCACACCTAGTTGCTGTCAAGTGGATTCTTAGATACCTTAAAGGAGTTGCCACACTTGGCATTTGGTATCCAAAGAATTCTGACTTCAATCTGTATGCATATACAGATAGTGACTATGGTGGTTGCAACATGACTGCAAAGTCTACATCTGGGAGATGTCAATTCCTTAGTGGAAGGATAGTCTCATGGCAATGCAAGAAGCAATCCTATGTATCTATATCAACTTCTGAAGCTGAAAATATTACTGCTGCAATCTGCTATGCTAAAGTGCTTTGGATTCAGCATCGGATGCTAGATTATGGATTCAACTTCAAGAAGACTCCTATCCATATTAACAACAATACTGTTGTCTCCATCATAGAGAATCCAATGCAACACTCAAAGACAAAGCACATCAACATCAAGTATCATTTGATCAGAGATAATTTTGAAAAATGATTAATTAAACTGGTCAAAGTTAACACAAATGAATAATATGTTGATCTGTCCATAAAAGCATTTGATAAACAGAGATTTAAATATCTTGTATCAGCTATTAGGATGATTAACTTTAAGTATATTTTCTTAAATTAATTTCAAAATTATTTTTCAAACATGTGTAACTTTAAAATTGTCAAGCTTATCACTCACATAAGCCATGTTTTTCTTGGAAGAAATTTTCAAAGTATACATTCCTTAAAATTTCAAGAATTATGGACAGATTTTCTTTCGGAAGACATTAATTTGACTTCGAAAGAAATTATGTATTCATAACTAATAACTACTTACTAATGGATTTAGACTCGGAAGAAATTCTAATGTATCTTCTGAAGCTTAAATCTGCTTCTAAGTACTTATATGTTTTGAAAGGCCAATTTTCTTTAGATAGAAATTAAGTCGGAAGTTTTATTCTCTTCTTGAGTAAAACTTCTGAAGTCTAATATCTTCCGAAATCAAATCTGTCTTGGAAGCAAAATTACTCTAAATACACTTTCTTCCAAAGCAATTCTTCCAAAACTGAGAAATATCTTCCAAAGGCAATTTAGCTTCGGAAGCTTTTTATAAAACTTCTGAAGGCAAATTACCTTCGGAAGATTTTCAACTTTCAAGATAACTAACTTTTTGGGCGCTTTTTCAGAGGAGGGATCGACATCGGGGTTTCAAAGTTTATCTTTTGTATTAACTTTGTCTCATATCCAAGCATATAAATAGCCTTTACAACCGGATCTCCCTCTTTCTTCTTCCTCTTCATCTGTAATCTTCTAGCCCTAAATTACCCACAAACCCTTGTTGTTCTTCCACTCTCTCTCATAAAAACTTCAGAAAATGGCTAACCCTAAACTCCAAAACTAGCCAACCTATGTCATGCACCTTCACAAGCAACACAACGAGGTTGCTCTGTTGTCGGCTAAGAAAAACCCTGGTTTTTGAGACATCTGCAACTTTCTTTCCTACTCTTCTTACCTTACCACCCTCACCATAGACCCTCCTCTTTATGAAGATCAACTCTTAGAGTTCAAAAGGACCTGCCAAGAGGTCATTATGGACGGTTAGAAGTCACTATTTGCCACAATATAGGGGAGGACACTATTCATCACTCCAACCACCATCAAACATATTTGAGGCTGGATGATGAAGAAGACGATTTCTCCTTTCCCAAGAGGCAGTCAACGGATCATTCCTCCAGATGGGCTATAAAGGTGACTTCTCTATCAAGACCTTCAGAAAAGCAAAGGTATACTCTTAGTGGAAGCACCTCCTCCATTTAGTCATACACTTCCTATCAAACAAGCATGGAGGATGGGTCAAGTTCCTAAAGACCTTTCCTACATAGTCCATGGAATGGTCTAGGAAATCAAGTTCTGGCATTAATAATTTATCTATACAAATTTACTTGCTAACTTATATTCCTTAGAATATTATACGTTCCCTAGATATGTCCAGCACATTCTTAACTATAACTTGGCTCATAGTTGAGGGAAGAGGTCTGTTCTAAAATTATGAGAGATGATGCCCGACATCTTTAAGATACTAAGGAAAACCACTGTTGTTTTTAGAGTAGAAAACCCCTTGTCCCAAATGTTAGAGCTCCCTGCTCAAGTTGACAACTCGGCAGTACAAGCCAATGTTAAACCCATACCTTCTTCATCTTTAACACCCCTACAACCACATAACCATCACCTACCAAAGAAAATCCAAACGAACCCCTGCTTAGTCTATTCAGATTGTGCAGCCCCTATATACTCACCCATGCAGGATAAAATGGAACCAAGAGCTCCCACTTCCCTGACGAGCAGAACACTCCCTTTTCTTCTTTGATCAGTGCTAAGATTTCTCATGCTTAGCCTTATAAGATCATCACCCTAGCCTCAACCCTTCATCCTGAGTCTCAAAACTTAAATGAACAAACTTCAGGGAAAGCTACCATCCCCACCCTTTGGACCTCAACCAACCAATCCCAACCTAGAATTCTATGATGATGAAAATATGGGATTCAGTGAGTACCATGAGTCTCTTTTCCCCTCCCTTACTCAAGGAGAGATGAGTGCTCCTGCTACCCTATATCTAGCCCCATCATCCACCCATGACAAAGGTAGGCCTCTCTAAACACGTTCAAGAGGTTTATGTGGAAGAGGCTCTCTCTTTAGTAAGTGATTACATATCTAAGACCTTAACTACAGCAACCCAACCCCTAATACTTCTCATAGAACTTTCATTGAGCAAGGGAAATCCAGAGACCAAGAAACATTATCTAGTGGCGAGGGAGATGACTTTGGTCATGTACTCTCATCCCTCATGATTCTTCTAATAAAGATAAAGGGAGTATGCAACTAATGGTGCACAAATTGACAAAAACCTGCACCTATCTAGTCTCTAAGGTTAGTCACCTAGAATCTCAGGTGGCTAACTTACATAGCCAGGTGCTTAATCAGCAATTTGAGATAACTGATCTGAAGGGCAAACTAGCTGAGAGGCCTGCAAGGCATGCTCAACCACATCCACAAGAAACTGTGGATGTGGTGGATTTAACCTCCAGCTTACCTATGCAATTAGGTGACGCTACCAAAAAAGGGAGAAAGTGACCACACCATAGAACTGGAGAGCATTGCCTAGAGTATGGACATTGAGGATTCACCACCCTCACTTGCAGTTGTCCAGACTCAACAATCTCTTCATGCCCATATCAATATGGATGCCATATTTTAAAACCTATTTGAGGAGGGTGTTGTACCAAGGGCTATATCACCTCCATCCTACCTTTTTGATAATTCAATAGTAAGATGGAGGTATGACACTGATAGAAGAGCCCTGGTGCTTTCTAGATATCAGGGTCAACAAGAAGTTTTCAACTTCCATACCCTGAGATTCTATGAAAGCTTCCCTTTTATTGACCTACCACTTGACAATCCAAGCCAAAACAGATTAACTAACAGGTTAGCTGAGAGGATACATATGAGGGTGTCTGAGGAGTTCAAGAGAATAACAAGCTTATATAGATAGAGTCTAGCGGGGAAAATAGTTGGTCAACTGGATAGTGAGTTGGACCATAGATTAGCTTTAAAGGGGAAACCTCAGTTGAAGGCCCAGCTGTAGAACCTGTGAACCATGAGATTCACACTCCTTTGGACCCATTATACTCAGTAAGATACCAGTTGGTGAAGGTGTCTCATAGCCTCTCCCTGGCCAGGGATCAAGTGCAGAACAAGCTCAAGTAGGCCAAAGCTCTCTCCTCCTAGAGTCATATAGGCCATGCTTGACTAAGGAAAGAAACTTGTGACTTCTGAGAAGATTAAGGAGGAGAAGAGGGAGAAGAGAGGAAGGCAAGGATAGAAATACACAGAGAGACTCCTAGTTTCATGCAGGCGGCAATTAGTGCTGCCCATAGGACAAACACTTAGGAAGATGAGTTAAGGGCATTCAGATTGACTAACTGGGGACTAGGAATTACAACATAGATGACTAATCTCTCTCCCCTTGGAAGAATTGAATGAACTGGCTGACACTGAGGTGTCGAGAGAGAAAGGAAGGCGCTAAGGATGCTGCTTTCTCCTCAAGATCAAGGAAGAAAGAAAGAAGAAGTATAAAGCCCAGTCCTCTCCTAAGTTCAAGAAAGGCCTGAAGTAGAGTCTGTGGCTGTTGAGGAAGAAACTCAAGTACGTAGGAAACAAGACAGACAAAAGATGATTCCCTACTTGAGTGCCACAGGTCTTTATCAGGCAACATCTTTACTCCCTCTATCTCATGAGTACATAGAATTTGAGTATCTTAAGAAGCTGGAACAAGAAGCTATCAAAGGTAGAAAAGCTGCTAAGAAAAAGATGAAGGAGGAAGCTACAAAATCAAGAGCCACCATCAAAGCTAATCAGAATAAATCTGAGCACAAACAAAAGTTGGTGAGCTTCTTGAAGCTGTATGGGTTTCTCTAAAAGGAGGCTTGGTCCCATGTCTCTATCCATAATGTATAATAACATTAGGGTAATCAAGTAAAAGATCAAGAAGGGTGAGCTTCAAGACTTGCATTCTCCACAAGTTAAGTTGCACCTAAATCTAAGGTCAAGGTTGAACCCCAACAGACAACACAACCTGGACCTAGTGCTGATCCATAGCCAACTTCATCTTTGACCCATAACAGCATCCTGAATTGTAAGGTTATACCAAGGCTGATGCAACCAAAGAAACCAAAACAACAAAGGAGCTTCCTGTATGCAAGCATTGATGTACAAGGTAGAAGTTACTTCAAAGTTTTACACTCCTCAACAGAAACTATTCTAAGTTAAATCTTCCAACGGCAATCTCCAAAGCCAAAACCACTCCGAAGCCAAAGATGAGATGACGTCTTCCGAATCTTCAAGACCAAGTCTTCCAAGCCATGAAATAAAGACTGATTTCTTCAAGGACAGAGAGAACATGCTTTCTCTGATCTAATTTTTCATAAAGCTGACTTACTTCTGCTGCAACTCTGAAGACTCACCAACTTTCATGAGTTGGTGAAAAGGCCATGCTTTTGTAACTGTAGATTATGGTCTTTAGTCTTTGACTTTCTACTTTGTAGCTTTTATCCTTTTTGTAATAGATTAGGATGTGAGTTATGGCATGTCATAGCACTAGTCAAAGGCAATCTGCCTTTTGACTTTAAATTGATCTTGTTGTCTAGATTAGTGTTTCCAGCTGGCCTTCAAAGTATGGATGACTGTAGGATGTGGTATAAAGTATGTCAGGTCCTTGTCTTTCTTTCTATGCTTTGTAACACTTGTAAAAGAACTTGAGAGCAATATACAACATTCTTGAAAACCATATTTCTCTGTTTTGGTTCTTAGTTCTGTCTCATTTACTTGTGTTCTTAGTATCACTCACTTAAACCCAGATCCCTATTTGATCTTTAAGTGTTCTAACACTCTCTTATTATGAGACTGATTGTATTCACTAGCCCTTTACCAGTCCTGCAATTGGTATTAGAGCTTTCTAGGCTCTTGTAAGATCTCACCATCTTAAATCCCTTCAGTTTCACAAAAAACTTAACAACTCAAATGGCAGTTATCACAAAGGCTGATATGGAAACCGATATTATGACAAAGTCTCCACTGATTACTCCTGATGACTTTGATACTTGGTGCCAAAGAATAGAAGGCTTCATCAAGTATCAAGACTTTAGGATGTGGGATCTATTGTCTTTGGACCTCATGTACCATCCACCTCTTCAGCTATTGCTGGTGGTGTATGATACTAAAGGAAGTGGCTGACTATTCTAAAGAGACTGGAAGAAGATTGACATAGATCAGAAGGCCATGACTGCCTTCCAAACTGCTCTTCCAAACTCTATCTATAGAGGCTTCAAGAAGTGCAAGACTGCCAAGCAACTATGGGATGCACTGAAGCTTATGTATGAGGGGTCAAATGAAGCAAAAGAGAACAAGAAGGACCTTTTGAAGCAGCTGTTTGAGAATTTCATCTTCAAGACAGGTGAAACCATGACTCAACAATACTTCAGGTATGTTGAGATTGTGGATACTCTAATGGATGTTGGAGTAACTCTTGAGAACAGGGACATTGTAAGGAAGTTCATCTTCTCTCTTCCTAGACAATGGAGACACTATTGTGTAGTTATTAAGAGGACTGAGAACCACAAGACCTTTACTCTCACTGAGTTGTATGGTATCCTCAATGGCTACCAGATGAAGATGAACATGCAAAATCCATCTAGTAACTCTAACAATCAGCAGAGTTCATCCTTCATGTGGTTGAAAGGGATTGCAAAGAACCATAACATCATCTCATCTGCTATCCTGACAATTCATAAAAGGGTTCTCGCATCACCTTCTCGGAGACACCAAGAGAGAGCTACACCCAGGAAAGCCCATTCCAAGAGACAAGCTCTTCACAAGCCTTTGTGTCTATGATGAAAGCACAGGCAACTTTCTCTTTACCCTTAAGACCTAGACTGTATCCATCTAGATGATTTAGAGTACATGGAAATAGTATAGCAGATGGCTCTTTTCACTCATAGAGCCATGAAGTTTTACAAGAGGACAGGGAGGAAGTTTCCTAGCAATACAACCAGTGGAAAGTTTGGGCTGGACAAAAGCAAAGTGAAGTGTTACAACTGTAACCAAATAAGACACTTTTCTAGAGAGTGCAAGGCACCAAGAACAAGTGGTGGCCAAGCACAAACCAGACCAAACTACCTTTTGATTTTGTCAACTGTTCATTTTGAAGTCTTTGTCTGTAACTTTCTACTCTTGTACTTTTTGTCCTTATTGTAATATAATAGGATGTAAGCTATGGCATGTCATAGTCACATGTCAAAAGCAATCTACCTTTGATTTTACATTGATCTTGTTGTCTAGATTAGTATCCAGCTGGCATAAAAGTATGGCCGGCTGTCAGTTGTAGTATAAAGTATCTCATGTAACCAGTCTTTCGATTAAGCATTGTAACACATGTGAAATTACTTGAGAGCAAGATACATCATCCTTCAAAACATATCATTGTGTTCTTAAGTTCTTTACTTGTTTGTTCTTTGTTTCTTTCCCTGGTTATCTATTTAATCTAGTAACTGTGATACTCTCCACTGTGAAACTATTGCATAACCATAACCGGTCCTTCACTCTATTATGGGTGGGGAGTACAAAAATATCATGTTGATAGTATGATTCACATTCTCCATTGAAAGAAAAGGAAATTCTTTGTTACTTATCTCGGTCTTCCAATTGGGCTTTTAATGTCCCGGATTAAAAACCAAGATCCGGTGATCACAAGAGTCAAGAAGAATGGCGTCATCTATCTCAATTCGACGTCGGATAACTCTCATAACATCGGTTATAGGTAGCTTGCTGACTTAATACTTAATAGTATTTTGTGACCGATCTCTTTCAAGGATTTGGATCTCTACGGGCTGCAAATATCTCTGTACTTTGTAAATGGCTATGGTGATTTAAAAAAGAAGAAACAGTTACGGGGGAAGAATTATTCAAAGCATCCACCTCTCTAACAATCATTTGGGTCTATTTCAAGTAAATAAATCTATCAATGGTACTTGGAAAATCATTATAAAAGTCATAAGTGAATTGTAAAAATTAGGGGTAGATCATCAATCTATCATAAGTATGATGATAAATATGGCTAAATTGAAACCGAATCAAATAGGCAAAACATAAAATATTTGTTGCGGCCATCCTTAGGTCAAACTTTTAGATGGTTGAAGTGGGTGCCTATTAAGGTCAACATGTTCATAGTTATTATGGGCAAAATCCTTTCCAAAACGGCTTTGTTTAAAAAAGGGATTATTCCACAAACGACCAAAACTTATTGCAACTTTTTGAGGAAACGACAGACCATATTTTATTATACTGTGAAGTAGCAAAAGATGTATGGGAGTTGGTATCTGGATGGTGAAAAAATCCTAACATAAAGCTATTAAACTTGGTCGAGTTGATCCATATGGAGAGTGTGGAACATTTCTCTGAGGGATGGAAGAGCATGGTTTAAGCACATTTTTACTTACGCTTGATGCATTTGAAAAGCACGAAACGAGAGAAACTTCAACAACAAAAGGAAATATGTTGTTGCAATTCTAGGAGACATTAAAAACCTATCTTTTCTTTGGATGAAAGATAGAGGTAAGATATGCAATTTGAAATGAATGATTGGTGTGGTTCTTCATTGTAGTATTGTCCTTTTGTAATATCTTTCTAGCTTCTTGCTAGTGTTAATGAAGTTTTGGCTATTAGAAAAAAATTAGTTTATATCTAATGGGATTTGAATTTTCAAAAAGAAGGTTGACGGAATCTATGAAAATATGGATTTTTCAAATATGTTTTTACATTTATGCTACTCTATTGAACCAAATCCTATTGGATTTTGATTTCAAAGGTTTTGTTTCCAATCTAAAGTTCAATACCAACACTGTTTTATTTTCTTGATGTGGCCATCTCAACCCGTTACTTATGAATGGGTTGTTTTTGCTTGTATCTTAACTCTATTAGGTCGAATCTTAAACGGGTTAGGTAGGTTGTCAAATACTTTTCTATTAAAAAGCTTAATAGTTAATGCCTTAGTTACGATATAGAAGCAATATCATAAGGTAAACATTTACATGTATTGATGTGCCAAAGAACAATTTCTTTTATATACTATCATGTATGCATCAAAAGCACATTGAGTGAATTTTAACACGTTTGACCCATTTGAGTGTTTCCTTTGTTAACATAACAAAGGTTGCTGATCATAACAATTGTTGATGTAATCAACAATTGATCATGGTAAGAACTATTGGTGCAAAGTGTTCAAAATTAATTATTTTCTATTATTTGCTCATGAACATGCCACTATCTCTGAATTAACAAAACATATACTAAATGGTGTTAAATTGAAGTACATATGAGTGAATATATAATTCTTAAGTGATATCATCTCATGTTATATAGTTATGATAGATAATCATTTAAATTTACTAGGGCTGCAAACGAACGAAACGAACATGAACAAGGTCTTGTTCCTGTTCGTTTGTTAAGAAATAAACTTGTTTATGAATTATTCACGAACACTTACCGAACAAGATTCCTTGTTTGTGTTCGTTCATTAAGAAAATAAACATGTTCATGAACTGTTCATGAACACTTACCGAATGCAAATGAACACAAACAAAAGCAAACGAACACAAACAACTGTTCATGAACATGACGAACACAAAGAAGCTCATGAACACAAACGGTAAGAATTGGTTATAGATTTATTTTAGAATAAAATTTATATTTTTATTACAAACATTACACAAAGTCTATCAAAAATAAATAATTAGTTAAAATAAATATCAAAAAAATACTTAATATAATAGTCACAGAAATAACCAACAAGAAAATTAAGAATATAAACAACATATTAACAAACATAAACTAACATATTATCGAATGTTCACGAACATAAAATAACAAACGCAGCTTGTGTTCATGTTCATTCGTTAATATTTTAATTATTTTAATCCACTACCATTTACCTATTTACTATATTTTTAAACCAATTTTAAAACTCAAACAAAATAACTTACAATTTGAAGTGAGAGCTGTAAAAGAAAGATCGAAACATAAGAGGTTCGAGCAATCGATTGATCAAATTATGGTCTTGCTTTTTTCTACTCGCATAGGGTCCAAAATTTTATACATGAGGGGCCTGTTTTTCTATACTCTCCCAAGGCCCAAAATTTTTCAATGATTCTCGGGGATGGCCCTGTGCATATGTGAGTAACTAGCTAATGATTGTTTTCCTTTATTTAGCAAAATTGATAGTCTATTCAGCATGAAAAACAACAATGTAGCATAAGTCTAATCATGATCCTTTGGTCAGAATATCACTGGCCTAAAGGCCTGTTTTGTTGCATGAAAAAAAAGAAAAACACAGCAATTAAGTGCAGGACTGAGAAAGGGTGGTCAATGCAACACTCAAATATGATTTCAAGAATGATGTATATTGCTCTCAAGTTCTTACAAGTGTTACTAAGCATATCCTAATATACAAGTACTTAAGACACTTTATACTACATCCTAAAGTTGGCCATACTTTGAAGGCCAGCTGGAAACACTAATCTAGACAACAAGATCAATGTAAAGTCAAAAGGCAGATTGTCTTTTGACTAGTGACTATGACATTCCATAGTTCACATCCTAATATATTACAAAAAGGATAAAAGGTACAAAAGTAGAAAGTTACAAACCAATGAACATAATCTATAGTTGACAAAAGCATGGACCTTTTCACCAACTCATATAAGTTTGTGAGTCTTCAAAGTGGCAGTGGAAAGTTGTTCGGCTTTAGTCAAAAGGTGATCAGAGAAAGCATGTCTTCTCTGTCTATGGAATATATTAGTCTTTGGCTTTGGAAGACTTTGTCTCTAAAGCTTTGGAAGACTTCATCTTTGGCTTCGAAAGATTGTCATTTGGCTTCGGAAGATTTTACCCTTAGCTTATTTCCTTTAATTGTAAAACATCCAAAGTAACTTTACTCTGTATTTTATGCATGCATGCTGAGAGTTCTTTGGATGCTTTGGTTGCATCAGCCTTTAAGTATAAACCTTACAAACTCCTCCTAGGCTAATGCTACCAAAACAGAAGAGATTAGTTATCAGTTGACAATCCTTATCAGGATCAAGACCATTCCTTTCTTCATCATTTAGTCAGGATCCCTCAACCTCTTATAGTATCTTCTCATATCATAGAGATCATGCAGAGGAAGATCAAGAATGTCTTGCCAAAAGTAGACATCTTGACCTCCTTGATCTCTAATGACATACCATCTATCCGAATTAGCAGCAAAGGTCCAGGACAAGATGGGTCTCCCATCAACAAGAGGCTCTACTTGAATAGGAGTTGGATGAGCAGCCTCTTCTTGATCACCCTTAGGATGTTCTGACCCATCCTGAGGTGTAGAGGTGGATGCCTTGGATTTCTTCTTCTTTTTGTCCCTTCTAATGGCCATCCTTTTCTTCCTCTTTCCAGATTTCAACTGAGAAGACTGGCCTTTAGCACCAGGTTGTTCTTATGTGTCTTTTTCAGTTGGATCCTCTTCCCTCACAGGTTCAGAAGGAGAGGGAGCAGGACCCTGCTATGTATCAGAAGATGAAGTTGGTTGTGGTTTAGCATAGGTCTAGGTTGAGTTGTCTCTTATGGTTCAACCTTGACCTCAACTTCAGGTGCAGCTTGACTTGGTGGAGAATGCAAGTCAACGAGTTCACCTTTTTTAATCTTCTTCTTGATCACCCTAATATCCTCATCCATGGTGGATAGAGACATTGGACCAAGCCTTTTCCGGATATTTCTTCAATCCAGCTTTGATGGTGGCTCTTGACTTTGCAGCTTCTTCTCTCATCTTCCTCTTAGCAGCTTTTTGTTCTTTCATTACTTGTAGCTCAAGCTGCTTGAGGTAATCAAACTCTATGTATTCATATTACAGGGAAGAAGTGCATATGCCTGATAAAGACCTGTGGCACTCAGGTAGGTGATCATGTTTTGTCTGTATTGTTTCCTTCCTACCTGAGTTTCTTGTTTAGCAGCCACTGTTTCTGTCTCAGGGCTTTCCTGAATTGGGGAAAGGGTAGGAGCGTGCTTGTAGAGTCTTTTCTTCCTCCTTTCTTCCTTGATCTTAGGGAATAGTTCTGCATCCTCTGCCTCCTTCCTTTCCTTTGACAACTCAGTGTTAGCCAGTTCATTTAACTCTTCTAAGGGAAGAGAGATGAGTTCATCAATGTTGTAGTTTCTGGTCCCCAAGTAGTTCAATCTGGCTGCCCTTAACTCATCATCTTGAGTGTTTGGCCTGGGGGCAACCCTAATTGCAGCTTCCATGAAGTCTGGGGACCCATTTGAACTCTTACCCGTAGCTTCCTCTTCTTTTCTCTTTCCTCCTCCTCAATCTCCTCAGAAGTCATCTTCCTTTTACCTTTGTCTCTCACACACCTGTGTGACTTAGGTTGGAGAGAGCTTTGGCCTTCATTGCTTGGTTCTTCACTTAGGCTCTGGCCAAAGAGAGGCTGTGAGACACCTTCACCAGTTGGTGCCTCACTAAGGTTAATGGGTACTGATGCAATTCCTATCATCTCAAGGTTCACAAGCTCAATTGCTGGGCCTTCAGCCAAGGTTTCCACTTTAAAGCTAATCTTAGGGTCCACCTCAGCATCCAGTTAACCAATAGTCTTGCCTGCAAGCCTCGGTCTATATAGTCTTGTTCTCAGCTTGAACTCTTCAATCACCCTTTGTTGAATCTTATCAGCCAACCTTGCAGCTTGCCTGTTTTGACTTGGGTTGGCAAGTGAGAGGTCAACTAGATAAGTGCTCTCATAGAATCTCAGGGTGTAGAAGCTGAAGATTTCTTGTTTCCCCTGAGACCTAGAGATTACCAGGGCTCTCCTTTAATCATCATATCTCCATCCCACTTTTAGGTTCTCAGCAGGGTGAGATGGAGTAGGCATAGCCCTTGGTATACCCTCCTCAAACATACTTTGTATGAATTAGTCCACATCAATGTGAACTTGAGGAGGTTGCTGAGTATGGACAACTGTAAGTGAGGGTAGTGAATCCTCCATGTCCATACTCTAAGAGGAACTCACAGGTTTTGGTGATTGTAATTAAGACTTTCTCCCCTTTTTGGTAGCATCACCTCTTGCATATGGGAGCTAAGAGTTAGGTCCATCACTTCCACAGGTTCTTATGGCCCTGGTTGAGTCCTCTGGATGGGTCTCTCAGCTAACTTTCCCTTGAGATCGGTGATCTCAAGTTGCTGGTCATTGACCTTCTTTTGTAAGGTAGTCACCTGAGGTTCCAGGTGACTGACCTTTGAGACTAAATAGGTGCAGGTTTTAGTCAGTTATGCACCTTTAGTTTCAGACTCCCTTTATCTTTATTTGAAGAATCACTGGGGATGGGAGAATAGACCAAAGTCTTCTTCCTCATAACTAGCACTAAGTTCTTGGCTGCTGGATTTCCTGCACCATATAGCTTCTTGAAGTGTCAATGGTTGGGTTGCCATGGTTGAGGTCTTAAAGATGTAATCACTTGCAAAAGTGAGAGCCTCTTCCATATGGACCTCCTGAACTAGTTCAGGAGATCCACCTCAGTTGTGGGCGGATGATGTGGGCTAGCATGGGTGAGTCAGGAGCACTCATCTCTCTTTG